>BQNB010015118.1:0-31071 GCA_026074375.1 Tanacetum coccineum | reverse complement strand
GAGGAGAAATCTCCTCATCTCTTATCTCATCGGGGCTTTAATCCTTCAAAGATCATTTCTGATTTTTTTGAAAACCCGATGATGATTCATGGATGGGCCATTCCTATCTCGGATGTCCCGTTTCTCCATTTCTATCCTCCTTAACCATCTCAAGTATGGGGGATCGAGTCAGGCTCAAGACTCGGTTAACAAAAATAAGCGCTTCGTGGGTGGCAACCCATGCTTATCCCTTTTAGTTTTATTTCTATTAAGTGTGACGTGAGGAGGTTCGACTTTTCTTTTCTCGTGTTTCGTGGTTTGTGTTGTATGTCCAGGATTGCCCCGGATTATAAAGACTCTCGTGCTCGTGGTTTTGTCCTTCGTTCACTCGAGCTTCAATCTTTAGCATGATTATGGGAATCCAATATCTTAAATCTTATCGACTAACGTTTATCTTTAAGCATACTTAATAAACGGATTTAGATTTACGTAGAGACCTTTCCTAAAACATTGAGGACAATGTTCAGTTCTAGTATGGGGGGGGATCTATCGATTTGATTTTGCCTGCAGTCGTTGTTTTCACGTAATCCCGTTTTTACCACCAAAATACCAAAAGAATTAAAAAAATTAAAAAACTTCTAAAATAAAATAAGAAATAAAATAAGTGTTTGTCATACAATGGTTTGACTTTCCTGCTGGGTAGAAAAAAAGAATAATTTTTGACTCGATCGAGCGTATTGACTCTTTAGCTTTGTCTCCTTAACCGTTTATAAAACTTGTCTAAGCTAGTTTATATTTGACTAAGCATATGCGGATCTTTTTATTAAAGATTTTAAATTTTGCGAAGAACGAGAAATGATAGAGTTAATTATGAGTTAGATGCTAAACAAATATTAGTTGGATATCTTACAAGCTCATAAGTGTAGTTTGTGGCTTTTTCTCTCATAAGCTCCTAACCTGACTAATAATAAGTGCCTATTTTTGAAAATTAAACTTAAATCAACGATTTTTGAAGCTTTATTAATGTAGTCGATAACATTAATTTATTTAGTCTTAGTTTAAATTTATACTTAAATTTTCTAAAAAGAAAATTTCTCTATATATCGTGGTAATGTAAAGTGTTAAAAAAATGAGGTAATAATAATAATAATAATTGTGGGCTGATAAAAGTTTACTGCCTCTTGCCGGCTCACAGCCGATGTGGCAGTCTTCAAAAGAAGGCCCATAGTAAGAATAATAATCCGAGTCTGATAAAAGTTTGCTGCATCTTGCCTGCTCACAACCGATGTTGCAGCCTTCAAAAAAGGTCAAGGATTTCCTTCGTTTAAAGGGTGGATGTTATAAGTATAATTATATTAAGTGTAATATATGTGATTTAATAAATATAGGGAAAATCTCTTTTTTTTAAATTTAAATATGCTTTTGAACTAAGACTATTTCGTTTTAAGTTGTGATTTTTCTAAATGAATTATTTGTTTAACGGGAAGCCTAAGAGTTTTTGAAACCGAAGGTCCGTGAGTTCCGATACTATTCTCTGTGGGGTGTCAAAAGCCTGGTCACCTAAGCCGGTCTCGGCTGGGATGTGCCAAGAAGAAAGTCGCTACATGGAATGATCTCGCCTTCAAAATCATAATTCTTGGGTGGAACGTGAAGCATAGAAATATTGCAATTTTCTTAAAAAGGTTGATCCATGGTTGAAATTCGAAATAAGCACATTCACCTAAGATATAATAATTGTCGGGAGTGAAAAGTTTTACAAGTTACAAGTATGAGTAGTGTTAGCATCTTAACTTATATTTAACGGTGATTTTGTTTTTAAGCTTGGTTTGGGACAAGTGAAAAATCGGGGACGATGAATTTATCCTTTTGGGAATTTTAGGATTGAAGTACTTCTTATTCTATGACCCTAAAGGTTATAAAAATAATGAAAGTCCACACATTCTAGTTAGAAAAAGAAAAAGGAAAAATATAAAGATAAAAAAAAATATATGTGGTAATTAGTGTAGATTTATAAAAATGGTCAAAACGGGGCTTTACAAAGCTATTGAGTTCTTAATTCCTTAAGATGAACTCTTAGCTACTTTTCGAGGTAATTAGTCAAGGGGGATTAAGAATCTTAGTTTTCTAAAGTGTTTACTTATAGCAATTGCGTGTGACATAACGTCAAATAGTTTAGTATGGGAGATTTTGGTATGTGCGTAATTACAAATACCTTTTACCTATAAAAACGAGCCTAAATGACAAAAAAACGGACATAAATGCCAAATATATGTGTGTTTTGTGATTTGTGATGTGCAGGTAATGGATATTCACTAAAGGACAAAAACAAAGCCAAAACCGAAAAAACCGGGCACGGGAATGGAAAGAGCGTGAAAAGTCGAAGTAAAAGACGTGTGCATCTTAAATGGGCCAACCCATACCCAAGTTAATGGGTCGAGTTAGCCCATTAAGCTTTTCTATTAAATCAAAAGTCTTTATAAAGCCCAAAATCCGTTTATTTAAAATCTGGCCCAAACCAAAAGCCCAACAATCACTTAACTATAACACCTTATTTCCCTTTACATCGTTAGTCCTTAGGGACTAACACACCCTAACCCTTTTCACCGTTAGTCCCAAACCATAACATCCTAACACCCGTTAACCCTTTACAAACTTATCCCGCTAAAATTACAATTCATCCATCCCTGTCATGTGTACCCTGCCAAACGACAAATGCCTATTTAACCATTTTTCCCCCACAATAGACAAACCCAATTTAACCTATTCTTTAAGGAAATGACAACCATGTTGGCAATCCTAGGCCAATTGATTGGATGAGACATAATCAAGGGCTGTGATCAAAGCAAAGAAACACAAATGAAGAATCAAGGGCTCAAAATTAAAGGCGTAAGGAGCACTCTTTTTCCCTCTCACTGAAGAAACACAAGGCCAAGACTTAGGACCTTCTCTTTCGTCTATAAATAGTGGCCATTAGGGCAGAAGCTAGGATCTATCTTTTATTGTAATTTTCAGCTTAAATTAGTTATATTAGCTTATTGTAACTTTATTTAAAGTATTGTAATGTTTTTTTAAGTGTTACTGAAATTCTGAGTTTTATGTTAAATTCTGCTTTTTATGATTAATACAATTTATGATTTGAAGATGTTAGATAAGCCCATATAAGCTCTCATATCTCACAATGCTGTCTCTTAAAGCAGATTAGCTTCTTCAAAGCTGGATTGTTTAAGGTTTTTCTTTTATTCACCAAAAATCACTAAAAAGCTAAGTATGGATGATAAGCCAGATTTGAATAGGCTTATGGGTTTAACCAGCTTGTTTCCAACAAGCTGGAGCTTGTAGACAAAGCTCTAAAGAGCATTTATGTCCTTGTTTTAGCAAAGGATTTTGTAAGTCCTCATTTTTAACTTTCTAGCTTATTTTCTGCATCTGCTTATCTACTTCTTATTTCTGTCTTATTATTGCTCATATTTGCTTATTTAGTCTTAATGTTGCTTAACATGTTTAGTTTTAGTTTAAATATTGTTTATTTGGTGTTTTCATCAAAACTGTCATATTTTAGCTTAAAACTGCTTGTTTCAAATGTGCTTATTCTTATGCTTAAGTCTGTGATATTATTGCTTATTTGTCCTTAAGTATGCTTATGCTTAATCTGTTTCTACTTTTTAAAGCCTTTTATAAGTCTGTTAAAGCTTAAAATGGATTTTGGATTAATTAAGGAGTGTTTGGCACAAGCAGCATCAACCAAGGTTAATGCTGTTTGAGCTCACTTTGGCTTTAAATCAACTTTGTTAAGCTTAATTTTGGTCTTATAATCTGTTTTCAAAAGTTTTTCATAGTTTTCTAATCAGTCTCAAGGTTTAGCTAAATGCTTTTAGAATCTGTGGACTTCTAGCTTCTTAGAATAGCTTATATCTTAGTTTATTTAGAAATGCTTATAAGGAGTTGTTTTTGGCGTTTATTTGAGTTTCAATATGCATTAGTTGCATCTGGTTTAAGTTTGCAATAGCCTCTGCAGTTTTAGTCTAAAATCAGTAAAGTTTGCTAGTTTGAATCAGGGTAAAATCAGTTTTTGAACCTTAAATTTAAGTAGGATTTAAGTTGTTTTAGGTTTAGATTTTGGTAGCACAAGCTCATTGGATTAAGGTCTTGATCTGGAAAAGCTTATTCTGAGGTTTAGAGCTTATTTAGGTAGCTGAATTTAGGGCTGCAGTTTGCCTCTTTTAGCTTTTCAAAATTCTTAAAAACCAAAAACCTTAGTTTTCAGTCCAAACTGCCTTTTTTAAAAGTCTTTTTCTAGCTTGTTAGTTATTCAAACTGTTCAATTTTTGCTTATTCTATTAGCTTATAGTAGTATCTTTATCTGTTTTGAGCTTTTAGACATTAGCTTATTAATTTACTAGCTTAAATATACCCTTAAAAAGTGCCTCTTAGACTGTTTTTGAGCATCTTTTAGCCAAAAAGCTTATTTGCTTTTTAAAGCTTTCCAGCTTATTGAAGTGCATTAATTGGGTTTAGAGTTGCTTATTAAGTTTGGATAAAGACCCTTGTAGCTTATTTGGTCTAAGCTTAAGCTTATAGAAGCTTTTGAGAACATCAGTTAAGTGTACAAGCTTAAAAGCTTTTAAGTCAAATCTGTCACTTTATTAAGCTCATTTCTGGCTTATTTTTAGTTTTAAGAAAAAGTCTTTTTTTTAAAAGTGCTTATTTTAGCTTTGTTTAACTTTTTCATAAAAAAATTTTGCAAAATAAAAATGTTGGGAGTTGAGTAAAGTCTCAAGGGTTGAACCCGAGACCTCAACCTTAACTCAATCAACATTTTAACACACCACACACTACCATCTGCGCCCTTGGGTCTTTTGCGTTAGACTCTTGGGCCATTTGGTATTTAAGGGGTGTTTACCCTTTTAAGCTACCAGCCCTTTTGGGCTTTGCTTATTGAGATAAGCTGGTAGACTTTTTTTTTATTTTTCTTAAGTTTTTAACTGTTCAAAGTATTTTCTTTGAATTTTTCAGATTTTTATAAATTAATTTAATATTTTTTTATAATATTTTTAGATTAAAACTGTTTTTAATTCATAATAAATAAAATAAAAGTCAAAAAAATATAATTCTTTTTTCTAAAATTATTTTTAATCATTTAGGACTTTTATAAATTAAATTATTTTTTAGGGTTAAAATTTGATAATTTAGGTTTTTAAGTCGCGTTTTTAGATTCCCGTTAACGTTTTTAGTTTAAAATTTTAATTGCTTTAGTTTTTAGCTTGCCTTTATCTGTTTTTGCAATTTTTTTAGTAGAAATAGAATCCAAACCCCTAATCAAAGTTTGATCATTCAAATCACGCGATCACAAACTTAATCACGATTCTTAATTCACTCCTCGTTGGGACTAAGACCCGAGAAGGTTTTGAATTTTATTTTGGTTAAAAGTAATTTTCTTAAAAACCTTACGGAATACTTACTCTTCTTATTATTTGATATTTTAGTTTTTAGTTATATATATATATATATATATATATATATATATATAAACAGTTTTTTGCTATTGATGCAGTGGGTGAGGCAGATAAGATCAAGTTAGTATCCATTCATTTGTATGATAGAGCTTTAACATGGCATTTATAGTTTATTAAGACTCATGGTGAGGCAGTTACATGGGCTGAGTATGAGGAAGTTGATGTTAATGAAGATCCAATGGCAGAACTCAAGAACTTGAGGTATAAGACTACTATGAAATAGTACCAAAGGCTTTTGAGCTCAATTTGAGACCCAAGTAATACATCACTGAGGCTCAGCTATCAGTATGTAATTCTTGGGATGCTTTCTAAGACAAATTGAGTATGAATGTGAGAATGTTTAAGCCCGATCTCTTGAAATACGCTTTTAGTACTGTCTAGCATTCAAGAGACTACTTGCCTTGTTAAGCAAAAAGGTATAACCCAATTCTTTCAACTCCAAGAACTACTACTAGTACCTTTGTTAATAGGAATGTTTCTTATCCTGCAAAAAATACTAGTACTTTGGCTTTACCTGCACCTATTAGTCAAATTGTCACAAAGAGTAATCATGTGTTTGGAGGTAGACCAAGAAAGATGTTAAGTCAAAAGGAGTATGATGAAAAGAGGTCAAAGAATCAGTGTTTCTATTATGACCAAAAGTACACACCTGGTCATAAGTGTGAAGGATAAATGTTTACTATAGAAATAAGAAGGGAAGGGGAGGAAGTATTTGATGACTGTTTAGAAGAAGTGAGTAGTGTAATGACTGAGTATGTGTTGCCTGGGGATGTTCAACAATGCACTCCACACATTTCCCTAAATTCCTTATCAGGCATCCCCATACACAACACTATGAGGGTAAAAGGGCATGTGCTTAAACAGTTACTACATATCCTCAAAGACTCAGGAAGTACCCATAATTTCCTTGACTTGTACAAAGCCAAGAAAATGGGCTGTCATATCAGGAAAACTTGCCCTTTGAGTGTTTCAGTGGCTGGAGGAAACAAATTGATCAGTCAATATATGGTAAAAGATTTCTAATGGAAGATACAAGGGGTATTGTTTACAACTGATGTTATGATGTTACCTTTGGGGGGATGTAAACTAGTTTTGGGAGTTCAATGGTTATCTACACTAGGCACTATTCAGTGGAATTTCAAAGAGTTGAGGATGAAATTTATGTTTCAAGGCAAGAAGGTAGTTTTTAGGGGAACAAATCAGTTTGAGCTAACATGGATGAGTGGCAAGTCATTCTCAAAGCAATTAAGTCAGCAAGATGCTTATTTGACTTCCATTTGTTGCATGGTACCTTCTGCTACTCTACATTTGATGCAGTCTAGTGTTGATAGTGGAATTTGGTGGAATATGAATCGCATTGCTCTTTTGGAGGAATATGTAGATGTATTTGAAGAACCTAAGACCTTACCTCCACATAGAAGTTTTGGTCATCAAATACCACTGAAGGATGGGGATGTGAATGTTAACATTAGACCTTATAGATATCCACCTGCTTAGAAGGATGTTATTGAAATAATGGTGAAGGAATTGCTTGATTCAGGGGTGATTAGACCAAGCCATAGTCCTTTTTCTTCTCCAATAGTCATGGTAAAAAAGAAAGATGGTTCATGAAAGATGTATATAGATTACAGACAGTTAAACAAGTTCACCATAAAAGATAAGTTTCCAATCTTTGTCATAGAAGAACTCATCGATGAATTGCAAGGAGCTCTAGTGTTTTCTAAGCTGGATCTTAGATCAGGGTATCACAAGATAAGAATGAAGGAAGAGGATGTGTATAAGACAGCTTTCAGGTCTCATGAAGGTCATTATGAGTTTGTTGTCATGCCATTTGGACTAATTAATACACCTTTAACTTTTCAAGCTTTGATGAATTGTGTGTTCAAGCCTTTCCTAAGGAAGTTTGCATTAGTTTTCTTTGATGATATTCTAGTCTACAACCCTTCAGTCACAGCACATATTGCTCACTTAAAGATGGTTTTGCAAGTGATGAGGGAAAATACATTGTTTGTAAAAAAGAGCAAGTATATGTTTGGGACAAGTACAGTTGAGTATCTTGGTCATGTGATTTCTGGTATGGGGGTTGCAACTGATCCAAGTAAGATACAAGTTATACAAGATTGGCCTGTTCCTACCAATATCAAGCAAATCAGGGGATTTCTTGGTTTGACAAGGTATTATAGAAGGTTTATTAAAGGGTATGCTGTCATTAGCCAACCATTAACTTCATTACTTAAGAAGAATGCATTTTAGTGGAACTCACAAACCCAAACAGCCTTTAAGAAACTTAAGCAAGCTATGGTAAACTCCTTAGTATTAGCACTACCCAATTTTGGTGAAGAGTTTGTTATTGAGACTGATGCTTCAGGTGTGGGCATTGGTGCTGTGTTACAACAACAAGGTCATCCAGTGGCCTATTTGAGCAAAACTTTAGCAACTAAACACCAATCCCTATCTGCATATGAGAAAGAGTTGCTAGTTGTGGTGATGGCTTTGCAAAAGTGGAGGGGTTACCTATTGGACAGACATTTCAAGATCAAAACAGACCATTTTAACTTGAAATACATGTTGGATCAGAGGATTACTACTCCTTTTCAGTCTAAATGGTTACCTAAACTGTTAGGCTTTGACTATGAAATTGAATACAAAAAGGGAAAGATAATGTGGTTGCTGATGCATTATCCAGAGTAGAGAGACCAGCAGAATTGTTTAGCTTGTTGACTTCCGGGGTATCTAATGAACTCATGGATGGTGTGATTAATACTTGGACCAATGATGAGAACTTACAAAAGGTAGTTGCAGGATTAAGGAATAAGACCTTAACTGCAACAAAATATGAATGGGTAAATGGTCAATTGCGAAAGAAGGGCAAATGGGTAGTGGGCAAGGATGAGGCTCTAAGGACCAAGTTAATAGCTCATTTCCATGGTTTTGTTGTAGGGGGCACTTAGGGGTCTATGCTAATACTAAAAGGCTTACTACTTTTTTTTATTAGAAGGGCTTGAGGAAAATGGTTAAGCACTAGATAAGGAAGTGTGATGTTTGTCAGAGAAATAAGTCAGACTTGTCTGCTTACCCAGGTCTCCTTCAACCTTTACCAATCCCTCAATGAATTTGGCAAGAGATCTATATGGATTTCATTGATTCATTGCCTATGTCACAAGGTAAGACTGCAATCTTGGTTGTGGTAGACAAACTATCCAAACAAGCCTATTTCATACCTTTGGTACATCCTTAAGTGGTTACCATTGGCTGAATACTGGTATAATACAAACTTTCATTCTTCTATTAATAATACTCCTTATGAGGTGGTGTATGGTCAACCTCCACCTCTACATATTCCTTATGTGGCCAAGTACAACAATGTTGAAGCTGTAGATAGGACTCTACATGCTAGAGAATAGACCATTCAGTTGCTTAAGTTCAATCTCAAAAAGGCTCAGGACAGAATGAAATCACAAGCAGACAAGAGAAGATCTGAAAGAGAATTTAAAGAAGGTGATTGGGTCTATTTGAAGCTCCAACCTTATAGACAGTTAACAATAAGGCAAAGAAGACAAAACAAGTTTTCAGCTAAGTTTTTTAGGCCTTTTCAAGTGATCAAAAAAGTGGAGCAGTGGCCTACAAGCTACAACTACCAAGCCATGCTATGATCTAACCTGTTTTTCATGTGTCACAAATCAAGACTTGTCATTCTGATGTTCATGAGATGGGATAATTTCCCTAGTGTGATGCTGAGGGTCTTATAGCTGCTACACTTTTCAAATTGTTGGAAAGAAGAATGGCTAAACAAGAGAATAGAGTTGTGGTGTTGGATTGATCTAGTGGAGCAATGGAAGTGAAGAAGATGCTACATGGGAGGTCTTATCTGACATAGTGATGAGGTGTCATTTTATACACTTTTTCAGGGTCGTTTAACCCTTAAAATCACGTGTTTATGCCCAAAATAGGTACTTAATCGTTCCTATTTTCAGGTATTTTCCTACTTTTGTAAGACATCTAGATGAATTACAGCCGTGACTATGGCTTCATTTAGAGAAGAAACGGAACGAGATTACAACCAACACCAAAACTCTTGAATATAATGGTGCTCACAAAGCCTTGAGACCATCACAAGCCAATACATGAATGCCGTCATAACAATCAAGTGACAGGCGTCACCATATTTTCATCAAACGGCGTCACCAGCCCCCCGCAACCAACTCAAATGCAGATCTAGAAGATTCACTTTACGACGGCGTCACGATTAAAATGCGATGCCGTCACGTCGATTTTCTTATATATACAAACCCGAATTTAAGGTTTTGAGTGTGTAACTTTAAAATAAAAAGAGAATACGAACCCTAGTTCGTTTGGCAACTGTAGGAGACGATTTTAGGGCTTAAAAACCCAATTGTGCCTCTTCTAATTCATGTTTTAATTAAGTAAGGTTTACTTAATCATTCAATATGTCTATGTGTTGTGTGATTTATTGCTCTTGATTTATTCTTAACATGCTTGGCTAAACCTATTATTGTGTTTATTTATGATTGTATGAAACCTAGATTAAAGATCTTAAGTGAGTTTCTCTTGTTGATGGATGTGCACGGTAGGTCTTAGAAATCCATCTTTCTGTTTATAATCAATGTTTGATATGTCTAGGAAAACGTATTGTGTAGCAAAAGATACCATTGTGGTAACAGTCTTCAGACTACCTTGCCCCCTAATATGGTTGATCCACTTTTAATGTATTTTACATGCACTTAGTAAACTCCTAGGGGCCGTGTAATAGTCTTCATGCTACCTTGCATGTGCGTTGCTCTAGTGGCACACTAAGTAGATGGCGGATTCGTGTAATTCGTTCATGCTTTAGGAAATAATTACATAGATCATCATAAGTGTGACAATGCAACAACACTAGGAGAAGCAATCTAGGGAGTAAATACAGATTAAATAGAACGACAATCTTTTTAATCTTATTGTATCACCATTAGTTAAGATTAGATTAAATAGTTTAAAAGCTAAAACCAAACCACTCTCTCCAATTATATGAATTAAACCGTGCTTCTCCCATAATAAAATACAAAATACTAAAAACGAAGCTCTTCATTTTTTCACCTCAACCTTAAATTTTAGTTAGACCGTGATCAAACCTTCCCAACTAATTCCTTAAGTGAACGATAAACAACCCCGAGTCTTGCCCATACTACACTACAACGATTAGGTGCACTGCCTAAGGAGTTGTAAAACTTCTCGTGTAGAAGTCCTACGACAACCGCACATCAAGTTTTTGGCGCCGCCGCCTGGGGAATAGTTAGGTTTTGATCATAGTTTAGCTTAGTTCTACTTGCTTGAATCCTTTCAAGTAAGATTTAATTTCTCCATACTAGCTTTCTTTTAGCCTATCTTTTCTTTGTATGTTTGTTCGTAATTTTCATTGACTATTCCATTCTTCATCATGGAGAATGTGAATCCACTACCTACTCGACATGTCTTACCAGCTGCGCTACGCGTACGATTTAACCAATAGCTCTAAGAGCTATATAAAATTTTGACCTTTATTGACTCTCGCCTGGAGAGTATTGAGCGATTCCTTAATCGCTCCGCTGACCAACCCAATGAGACCAATATTAATGACCCTGAGTCAGATGATGGATCGGTAGAAACACCTCTTGTCTCTCCCTTCCCTCACTCTGATAATGACCCGGATGATGAGGAAGTTCTTAATGATTTAATTGAATATGAAAACGCAGGAACACTGCGCCGAGAAAGAATAATCAATAGTCTTGACGGGGATGACCTTGCATTTAAATGTATGATAGGATTTAGGAAATTCACTGCATATCTCGACCCTTTTCTACCAATGAACATTATCTCGCGTAAAGTCTATAATATAATAATGGTATATAGACTAGAGGGGACGGGAAAGAACCTAGTTGCCATTGTTAGGGATGTCTACGTGTTTGTAGGAAGTTTCACCTATATCACAGACTTTGTTGTGTTAGAAGACATAGGAGAATTTATCTTGAGCGACATGGCTGAAGTCTTGATGGGCAGACCCTTTAGAAAAAATACTAAGCTCAAATATGACGTCGCCAAGGGATTAGTCTCATTTACCAAGATCTTCGACACATACACATATAGGATGCCACGCACAAAACCTAGGCTCAAGAACTTCAACTGCAGTAAAGTCCCATCATTGTTAGAACTTAGACAAAACGATTTGATGAACGGAGTTAGGCACCCTTATGAAAAAAACAAATTTATGTACAAAAACTGCTTAAACCTAGGTCCAGAATACCAAGGGAATGAAAGTATGAAGGAATGGCTCATTCGTGGGCACGTAAGCATCCATGAAACAACGTAAGGACGTGTGACTTCGAGTCTAGCTACAAGACTCGTTAATAAAGAAAAGCGCTTCTTGGGAGGCAACCCAATTTACTTCTCCCGTATATTAGGAGTGTCATGTGTGTTTCAATTCTTCACTATTTGTTTTATTATGTTTGAATTATCTTGTAATCATGCTTTGCATTGTCTTTAGCCTCGTCTTAATTTCAATCAAAGGTATTTTGCAAACAATAAGTGTAGGGGAATTTATCTAGCTTTTGAGCCAAATTCAAACATGTTAAATGAATTGTTTAGATTAATTCGCGTCAATATCGAGTCATATGATTTATTCTCAGGTTTTGGACTGCAATTTATACAGAAACTAACTTATGGAATCAAGTGCAGGAAATTTTTCATCAAAAAACAATTCTGTTTTCACAGACGGTAGAGACAGCGTCGCAATTAACACTCGACGCCGTCACCACGACACCTGTGACGGGGTCACACCATCCCCGACGGCGCCAAACGCCCAGGTCCAAAAAACTCAAAAGTTTTTAATTATTTTTGAAAATAAAACTTGTGCAACATTTAATATAGGTATTCTTCTGTATAAACCTGCAAAACCTAATAAGTTTAACAATTCTTTCATCCTATCTATCGAGTCGAACCCTAAATTCATATTGTATATTGGTAAATCGCACATTTTATGCTTGGTATAGTTGTCTTTGTCTTTGATTACAGGTTATATTTGATGAGAAGAAGCTTGGAGGTTCTTAGGAAGTTTCATTGATTTTCCTCGGAGGACAAACCAACAGTTATCGCATTGTTTCTTCTCCCATTATTGAGTAAACCAAGGGAGACTAGGTATTCTTTTTCCCTTGTTTTCCTTTTACCCCTTTATCTTTTAAACGATGTACTTCCAGAAACAATGGGGAATAATGTTCAAAATAAGTGTAGGGAAATAAGCCTTAGAAACTATTCTTTGTTATTCATTTGTCATTTGCTTTGTCCTTAAAAAGATGGGTAATATATCGAAACATAGCATAAAAGGGTGATTTTTACCAAAATTAATTTTTTTACGAGACACATACCAACGATAACTGAGTATTAACTAAGCATCCTATGGAAAGATATCATATGACTAGCACAATAACCCTTAAAATTCCACCTCAAAAAGGTGAGGTTCGCCCTTAGATCTTTAGGAATTTGGGTACCTATCGTCGGTAACCCAATATGATTTTATCTTTACCCGGTTTGATTAGGAATTGAAGCAGTCACATGTCTATTCCCGTCGTTATGATGTGTAACGTGGCTCTTTGTCACCTTTTCTGGAATACATGGTGTTAGTAAAATTCATATGAGTGTACTGGTAGTATATTAAATTATAGAACTTGTTTTTGTGATGCATCCCAAGACCGCATAGTAAGTATTAGGATTTGCTTGATAAGAGGCATTAGGAACAAGCCATGTTTTAAACTTGTAATTGTTATGATGGTCACCTCGATCATATAACTATTCCACACCCTTGCCATGCACTCACCTTTAGTGCAGGATACCCTAGACAAACCCATCTGAGCCTATCCATTTTTCAACGTTCTATAATTTTTTGGTTAATCCGAACAATTAATGAAGATCCATTGACACCCTTAAACCAAGTGTTTAACACTAAAAAAGCCTTTAGCCAACCTTAATATGTAACTCACCTTTGTACATTTATAGTGTTTAACCCAAGTGAATTATTCAGTACACGTTGTTAAGGCCCTTATCCTTGTAATACAAAATTTGGGACGATTAGATTCATGGTAATATATATTTCGCGAAAGAAATGGGAAGTAAAGTAATTCAATACCCCCAATATGTTTGTCAAAAGATATCCAATTTTTTTGATCCACCTCAAACGGGTTCTTATTTAAAAAATGATTGTAATTATCGAGCATGTAAAAGCTCAAGTGTAGGGGTACATGTTATAAACCCCATGTGATGTATTATGTCTTCAAAAAAAAGAGATTGATGTAGAGTTATGTAGAGTTTGTACATCTTCTTCCGAGTCTTGTCTTGGCAACCAAACCAGCGTGTATTCGTAAAAATAATTAGCTAACCCTTCCACTCCAAATTCACCCAAGGTCACCACCTAAATTTGCCATCCCCCGTTTAATTTCCGTTTCCATTATAATTATCTTACACCTACACCCCCACAACCCTTTAAAAATACCTCTAGATATAATGAAAATACTTTGCACCTAGCGGTGGAGGTTTTAATCCTATTACCAAGCCTAGGGTAAACTTATATGCTATGACAGGTAATGAGAGTGATTTTCTTTTCCCACATATGTATAAAATCCAATTATACACCCGAGTGAAAGAGAGAATCCTAAACACTTATGTGAGGTGCTAGTATATATTTTCCGTGCTTTTAATTATGAGGTCTAGGAGGTTGTGTTGTAGAATATTTTTAAATAGTAGGTAAAATGACCCCTCATACTATTATTGTCTATGATAGAAAAGTTCGCCATGCTTGAGGACAGACGGCTAATTCCCAATTTAAGGGTATTTGATGAGTTGTCATTTTATACACTTTTTCGGGGTCGTTTAACCCCCAAAATCATGTGTTTATGCCCAAAATAGGTACTTAACCGTTCTTTTTCAGGTATTTCTCATTTGGAAGACATTTGGATTAATTACACGTGACTTGGGCTCATTTAGAGAAGAAACGGACTAGATTACAAACCAACACCAAGACTTTTAAAGATTTGTGCTCATAGAGCCTGGAGACGGCGTCACAAGCCATACACGACGCCGTCACAACTCATCAAGTGACGGCGTCACATATTTCAAGATGGCGTCAGCCCGCACTGACTCAAACGCAGATCTAGAAGATTCATTTTACGACGGCGTCACGATTAAAACGCGACGCCGTCGCGTCGATTTTCTTATATATACAAACCCGAATTTAGGGTTTTGAGTGTGTAACTTTAGAATAAAAAGAGGGTACGAACCCTAGTTCGTTTAGCAGCTGTAGGAGACAATTTTAGGGCTTAAAAACCCTATTGTACCTCTTCTAATTCATGTTTTAATCAAGTAAGGTTTACTTAATCATTCAATATGTCTATGTGTTGTGTGATTTATTGCTCTTGCTTTATTCTTAACATGCTTGGCTAAACCTATTATTGTGTTTATTTATGATTGTATGAAACCTAGAATGTAGATCTTACTGTGTGCTTCTTGTGAGGGATGTGCACTTAAGGTCCTTGAGAAAATTAGCTTTCAGTCTATAATCGTTTTTTGATAAGTCTAGGAAACGTGATTGTGTAGAAAGGATACCATCGGGTAACAGTCTTCATACTACCTTGCCCCCTAATATGGTTGATCCACTTTTAATGTATTTTACATGCACTTAGTAAACTCCTAGGGGCCGTGTAATAGTCTTCATACTACCTTGCATGTGCGTTGCTCTAGCGGCATACTAAGTAGACGGCGGGTTCGTGTAATTCGTTCATGCTTTAGGAAATAATTACATAGATCATCACAAGTGTGACAATGCAACAACACTAGAAGAAGCAATCTAGGGAGTAATACATGATTAAATAGACACAATCTTTTATCTTATTGTTATCACCATTAGTTTAGATTATTATTTAGTTTAATAGCTAAAACCAAACCACTCTCTCAATTATATGATTTACCTGCTTTCCATAAAATACAAAAATACAAAAAGAATCTTCCCTCAACCCTTAGAATTCTGTTAGACCGTGATCAAGCATTCCCAACCTATTCCTCGAGTGAACGATAAACAACCCCCGAGTCTTGCCCATACTACACTACAACGATTAGGTGCACTGCCTAAGGAGTTGTAAAACTTCTCGTGTAGAAGTCCTACGACAACCGCACATCACATAGTCAAGAGGTATCATGAGTTTGAGATAGATCCTTGAGGACAAGGATGTTCTTAAGGAGGATGGATTGTCACGTGCCAAGCACATGGAGATTTAAATTGTTTTCCCGCCAATAACCCTAACCACTTTTCCTGCCCAAACTCCTTCTCCTTCCTTCTATAAATACCCTCACTTGTATCATTTTCATGTCAGTTCTTGATTTCCAATCTCTTTGTACTCATAATCATTCCACTTAGTAAATCATAAAAAATGCTTTAGCTTTCAATCTCGAATTACATTCTTGTTTTGTGATTATAATTGTTAGTTAAGCCATACTTTCAATCTATTAATAGGATTAGAGTATTGGTGTGTTCCAGGTAGAAGGAAATGGGATAAGAGAAATGAAAATGAATCGAATTCTATTGTTTGATAGGTTAGAAAAATAAAATAATGAAGAATTAGGGAGAATTGGTAGAGCATTGTTGGTGTAAATTATAAACTTTCATTTCCATCACTTTTAGTTGGAATTTAGAGAAATAAGATTAGTGATGTGTGCTAAAACACACATCATTTATACCCCGGAAAATGCTAATAAACGGACTAAAACACTAAAATATGAGTAATTATCTTGTAAATATGTTTGTATTGTGTTTTTATGTCTTACAGGTACAAAGGATTGAAAACAAAGCAAAAACGGTAATTTTCGGGTGACTTTCGACGACGTTTTTACGTTTATCGAGGTTCAAACGAAGTAGTTAATATTTCACGATCACACCATTGGAAATAGCACGAAATTACGAGTCTAACTGTATCGGTTTTTCTATCATGAACCTTTTTATTTTAATCCTTTTAACCCATTTTTGAACCTTTTATTATAATAAACCTGGTCCAGATTAATTAGCCCATATATGGGATATGTTTACACATATATTATGATGAATGGGTCTAGCGCAGCTGGCATAAGTGGGTTGATTAGAACTTGGACCGAGAGGTCCTAAGTTCGAATCCCCACTTGTGCTCGGGTGAGTTATTATCCAGGGTTCCACGTGGCCTACTCTTGTGGTGACACGTGGCAACCCGACCCGTCCACGACCCGACCCGACCCGTCCATGACCCGACTCGACACCCTTTGACCCGCCTGTTGACTGGCAGTCAACCACCGTTGACCGGTGGTCTGGCGGTGGTCCACGGTGTTTGTCACCGTTGACCGCCGCCGTCGACCGCCGTTGACCGGTGGTCCGGCAGTGGTTGACCACCGTTGACCGTCAGCCCCCCCCCCCCCCCCCACCCCCCGGACCCACCCCCCCCCGCCCCCCCCCCCACCCCCGTTGAACCACCATTGACAGGTGGTCTGGTGACGGCTGGCAAACCACGTGGCACCACTCAGGTGGTGACACGTGGCATTTTAATGATTGGTGTTAATACAAATAATGCCTAAAAACATTATTTATATTTTTCGACCTTTCAACGTTTTGATAATAACAAAATGTAAAAACGTTTACAATAAAAATAAACGTTTACAAATTATTAAATGTAAAATTTCATTTCTAAGATTAGTGATCACTTAAGGTATGGACAAACAAAATAATTAAGCATGATTAGTGATCAAGAAAATATTTTTCTCTTAATCCTCACTTTTAATTCTACAAAAGTATTTTTTTAAATACTTTTACAAAATATTTTCTAATTAAAATAAAAAGTTTTATTAAAAACTTAAAATTTGAAATTCAAATTTTCCCCCCCAAAACGGAAGTTTCTACACCAGATACAACCTTCACCACAAAAAGACAAAAAAGGGAGCGGAGTCTAGGCGGCGGCCCCCTTATAGGCCTGGCGACCCCCTTATATATAAGGGACCGCCGGGACCGCCCCCAGATGACCGTTGGGATTCCCTGCCTATAAATACTGCTCCATTCCTAGCAGAAAATGATTCCTCTTTGCACGAAATTTTTTAGTCTTTTCTTTCTCTCTCTAAACCTTCTTTCTCTCACTAAAACTCTTGATCACTAACATACTTAGATCTTGTTTCAAGTGATCTAATCTCTTCTTCTCATCTCTTCCCTCTCATTCAAGTGCAAGAGAAGAACACTCGTATTCGTCAAGAAACGAAGTGTTAATTAGTGATCTCTCATCTTTTCTTCTAAGTACCAAACCTCTATTGTATTTATCTTGTGTATTTGTGTGATTCGGATATTGTGTAGATCTGATAGTGTAGATCTTGTGAGTGTGTATATCTTGTGAAGTGGTAGATTGGTTCTAGCTAAGATTAAACTCAACATTTATCTAGGTGTCGAAAAAAAAAAAAAAAAAAAAAAAAAAAATAAAAAAAAAATAACGTAAGCGACGTGTAAACGGTTTTCTCCGCCTAAAAGGAGCTTGTTGACATAGTGAAATCTCGAGTAGGATACTCGGGGAGTGGAGTAGGGCGAAGAGGTGCTTCGTAGCCGAACCACTATAAAATCTCGGTGTCTTGGTTTGGTTGTTTCTTTCCTTATCTCGGTTGTTGGCAGATATTGTTGTTACTTAGTTTTCGTTTAGATAGTTATTGCTTGTTCATATTGTGATTTGATTGAACATATAACTCGGATCTATACATTTTTGAAAGTAAACTTTTAAACCGTAAAACAAACGTGTAAACTATTCAACCCCCCTTCTAGTTTCCACAATTGGTATCAGAGCAAGGTCACTCAAGATTTTTAAAATATATTGTATTTTAAAGCTTGGATCGATCTATGGATTCCAACAAATATCTAGAAGGGCAATCTATGCAAAGACCACCACTTTTTGAAAGTGATAGTTTTATTTATTGGAAAAATAGATTCGAGACATATGTTAAATCAAAAGATCTAGATCTTTGGCATGTTATTACCAATGGTGATTTTCAACCCATTATTCAAAATCCGAAAACCAAACTTGATGAGGTTGTCCCTTTTGAAAAACAAACCGATGATCTTAAAAGAAAGCTTGCGAAAAATAATGAAGCCAAAATGGTTATTTACAATGCTTTGCCTAGAAAAGAATATGAAAGAATTTTCATGTGTAATACGGCAAAAGAAATTTGGAAAACTTTGTTAATCACCCATCAAGGTAATAGCCAAGTCAAAGATAACAAGATCGACCTTTTGGTTCAACAATATGAACAATTCGTCATTTTCGAAGACGAATCTATAGATAGTGCATTTGCTAGATTTAATACTATTATTACTAGTCTTAAAGCTCTTGATGAAGGTTATTCTAGTAAGAACTACGTAAGGAAGTTTCTTAGGGCTCTACATCCTAAATGGAGAGCAAAGGTCACGGCGATTAAAGAGTCGAAAGACTTAACATCACTATCTCTTGATGAGCTCATTGGAAACCTCAAAGTCCATGAGATGATCATCAAGAAAGATTCTGAAATAGTCAAAGCAAAAGTTGAAAGGAAATCTCTTGCTTTAAAGGCTAAGAAAGAATCTAGTGATGAAGAGTGTTCGACTTCCGGTAGTGAAGACGAAGAGTACGCCATGGCGGTAAGAGACTTCAAGAAGTTCTTTAAGAGAAGAGGTAGATTCGTGAGACAACCTCGGAACGACAAAAAGGCGTTCCAAAGAAGTCGTGATGACAAGAACGGTAAAGGTGATAGAAAATGCTTTAGATGTGGCGACCCAAATCATCTTATTGGAGAATGTCCAAAACCACCGAAAGATAAGAACCAAAGAGCTTTTGTCGGAGGCTCTTGGAGCGATAGCGGTGAAGAAGATATATGAAAATGACCCAAAGATAAAACGTGTCTTGTAGCTCACGCATCAAGTGAGGTATGTTCCGAATCATCTTAATTTAGTGATGAAAACTCATCAATTGATGATATAGCTTTAGACAATGAATATGATAAATTATGCAAAATGAGTCTAAAGATAATCATTAAGAACAAAAGGTTAAAAGCTACTAGAAATAGTCTAGAAAATGAACTTAGAAAATTAAAAGATAAATTGTCCATACTCGAGAAAAACAAGGGAGCTAATCTCGATTGTGCAAAGTGTCATGCACTTAAAATTAAGAATGAAAAGCTCAAAGAAGAATCCACTAGATTAAACAAATTTGAAAAGAGTACACATTACTTAAATGAAATGTTAAGTAATCAAAAACCCTCCGGTGATAAATTAGGTTTAGGGTCTAATTCGTTTGAAGCATCATCTAGTGGAACTAAGGAAATAAAATTTGTGAAAGCTCAGAAAAAGGCGTATTCTGATGAAGGTCCCATAAATATGGGCGGCCCCCTAAATGACCAAGTGACCCCTAAAATAATTATGAGACCTCCACCAGCAACGCCTGGATCTGAGAAAACTATGTCTTTTCAAAAATCCATTTTGGGTCCTAGACCAAAACACATAATTGTAAACAAAGCCAAAGTTCCCATTGCTAGTGACAATGAAGTTAAACAATTCTATAAGCCATTGTCAAAACCAGGAGTTGGATTTTCGAAACCAAACTTTAGGTCAAAAACTCCACCTCCTAGAAAAGTTAATAATAATTATCCTCGTTCTAAAACACTGCAACGAAGAAGACATGTTGGTTGACAAAACCAACGTCATGGCTTTCCGTAACTTGGAACAACTTTCCATGTCAAAGTTACATGCCATGGGAAATGTGTCATCCATTCCCACATCCCAATCAATTGCATCAAATGCAAGGGATGTTTGGCACTAACAACTTTGGACCCATGAGATATTGGGGACCAAATGTTTGAGTTATTGTCTTATATAAATAGATATGCCTTAGAGTCGACTTGGAGCCAGACGAATGGATAAAGGATAGTGGATGCTCTAAACATATGACAGGCAACCGAAAGCTCTTCTCCACTTACAAGGCATACAATGGAGGTAATGTCATTTTTGGTAGTAATCTTCGCGGTAACATCATTGACAAAGGTACGATTTCTAATGACTTTCAAAATAGATAATGTAGAACATGTTGATAACTTAGGATTTAATTTGCTAAGTATAGGACAAATATGTGACAATAAGTGTAAAGTAACTTTCTCTAAACATGATAGTGAAATCACTAAGGATGGTAAAGTCATAGGTAGAGGTATTAGGAAGAAAGGCTTATATGTGATGAAATTAGGAAATAAGCCAAAGGATCAAATTTGTCTAACAACGATTGATGAAAATTCCACCTTTTCAAGGATATAGGACACGCAAATAAATTGGGGGTTGTCTCATTCAATCGTTGTCCTCTAAGGAATTAGTTAGAAACCTACCTAAGCTTAAGTTTGATCAACATTTTTGTGATGCTTGTAAAATGGGAAAACAAGCTCACGCTAGTCACAAAGCTAAGAATGTAGTCTCAATGACTAGATGCTTAGAACTTCTCCATATGGATCTCTTTGGTCCATCCAGCCGATACGAGTTAGGAGAAACCTATACACCCTAGACAATATAGATGACGATCTAGGTGTACTATGGACTAGATTTCCTTAAGTGATAAAACCGATAGCTTAACGATCAATTCGAAATATTTACTAGGAAAATCCAAAACCAATTAGGTTGTTCAATAGTGTCAATAAGAACCGACCACGGTAGAGAATTTGGTAATGAGGTGCAATTTGGAGAATTTTGTAATGTCAACGGTATTACACATAACTTCTTGGCTCTACGCACTCCTCAATCAAATGGCATGGTCGAAAGGAAAAATAGGACACTTCAAGAAATGAGTAAGACTATGTTGAACGAGCAATCGTTACCTCCCAAACAAAAAAAAAATTTTTTTTTGGTGTAAAGCCGTAGAACATCAACATATATTCTCAACCGAATCCAATTATAGCCATTCTAGGAAAACACCCTTATGAAATACTTGAGAGGTAGGAAACCTACTCCGATACCATTTTAGAGTGTTTAGGAGCAAAGTGCTTCAATATGAACCACAAAAGACTACTTACCAAGTTTTGTATCCAAAGTCATACGAAGGTGCGTTTTAGTTATTCCAAAATAGTAAACCTACATCATCATAACAAACACACTAGGAAAGACAAGAACTCAACTTAACGTGACATTCGATTACACTCCACCACCCTCAAAAAAAAAAAAAAAATAAAAAAAAAAAAAAAAAAAAAAAAAAAAAAAAAAAAAAAAAAAAAAAAAAAAAAAAAAAAAAAAAAAAAAAAAAAAAAAAAAAAAAAAAAAAAAAAAAAAAAAAAAAAAAAAAAACAAAAAAAAAAAAAATAAGACATCACCCTTGGTGGATGATGACTTAGATGAAGAAGAAGCAATTAAGGTCACCAAAAAGAAAAACCTAGAAACGACATTGTGGATGAAACTTTAGGAGATCGATGAAATAGTCAACATTAAGGAATCTAGGAACCATCCATTAGAAAATGTCATAGGAAACCTTAACCAAAGAACCCTTAGGTCACAAGCCCAAAACCAAAGTAACTTCTTTTGTTTTATATCAACTATAGAACCTAAGAATGTGAATGAAGCTTAGGAGATGAAAGTTGGAATTAGTCGCCATGCAAGAAGGAATTAATCAATCGTATGCTAATTGAACGTTTGGGAGTTAGTTCCTCAACCTAGGAATATGACAATCATAGTAACTAGGTGGGTATTTAGAAATAAGTTAGACGAGAACGGTATTGTTTCTCGAAATAAGGCTAGGTTAGTTGCTCAAGGCTACAACCAACAAGAGGGTATCGATTATGATGAAACTTATGCCCCGGTTGCTAGACTTGAGTCCATTAGAATATTATTAGCTTATGCTTGTGCTTTAGATTTTAAAATATTCCAAATGGGTGTAAAAATTGCATTCCTGAACGGTTTTATCAATGAGGAGGTATACGTGGCACAACCTCTGGGATTCATTGATTTTGAAAAACCGGATCATGTTTATAAATTAAAGAAAGCTTTATATGGTCTTAAACAAGCACCCAAATCTTGGTATATAGATTAAAAGCTTTCCTTATTAAACATGAATATGAAATGGGAATGGTAGATAACACTCTTTTTTACTAAGAAGAAAAGATCAAATCTCATCATTGTTCAAATATATGTCGACGACATTATATTTGGTTCGACTTGTCAAGACATGTGTGATGAATTTGCCAAAATCATGCATGACGAGTTCGAGATGAGCATGATGGGTGAACTTAACTTCTTCCTTGGATTACAAATAAAACAAATGGAAGATGGTATCTTCTTTAATCAATCTAAGTATATTAAAGAAATGCTTAAGAAATTTGGTCTAAAGGATTCTAAACCAATGAAAACCCCCATGTCCTCCGATACTAAACTCACGAAAGATGAAGAGTGTGAGTCGGTATATAGTACCAAGTAATGAGGCATGATAGGTAGTTTATTATACCTAACGGCAAGTAGGCCCGATATCATGTTTAGTGTCTGCCTTTGTGCCCGCTTCCAAGAGGCTCCCAAAACCTCTCACCTTGAAGCGGTTAAGCGTATCTTCTGATACATTAAAGGCACTACGCACTTAGGATTATGGTATCCTAAGGGGACCGGCATAGAAACCGTAGTATATGCCGACTCTGATCATGCGGGAGATTATGTGGACCAAAAGAGCACTAGCGGTATTTGTACATTCGTGGGATGTTGTTTGACATCTTGGTTCTCGAAGAAACAAACCGCTCTTGCTATATCCACTACCGAAGCCGAATACGTAAGCGCCGGAAAGGCATGTCAACAAGCACTATGGATGAAACAAGCTCTCATCGACTACGACGTACGACTCGACGACGTTCCCATCATGTGCGACAACAAAGGCGCGATTGACCTTAGCAAAAACCCGGTGCAACATTCTCGTACCAAACACATCGAAATACGTCACCACTTTCTTCGTAATAATGTCCAGAAAGGACATATCTCAATCAAAAAAGTGTCGTTCGTCGATAACATCGCCGATATCATTACTAAACCCCTTAAACATGAATCGTTTAACTATCTACGTCTTGGTTTAGGAATGATGGAACACATTTAATAAATCATCTTAGCCCGCTTCTCTTTCTTCTGTCTCAATTCTAGTTCGTGTTCCATTCCGTGTCGTGACAACTTAAATACTTCATCTGAAGTACTTTAAGCATATTTAATTTGCGAAATGCAAATTAAAATGTCACTCCTCTTCGTAAAATTGTCGTCAAAATCCGAGTCCAAAAACCCTTGACTGAGGGCGGCCCCCTATATATTTAGGTCGAGTTAATCGTTACTCCACATTCATTGCATATAGACACACACTAGACACGAACCTAAAATATTAATACAAGTAAAATGAAATTAAAATGTGATCTTGGTTCTCTCATTCTAGGTGACAATGCCTCGAAAATCATCTAAAGACTACAAAAATACAAGACACTATATCACTAAAATCTCACATGAATTCCGTACTCCAATAAGAGAAAAACTAATGAACCTTGAAGAACGCTATATCCATGAGGGTCGGGTGGTTTTTGATAACTTTATGAATCTAAACTATGTTAGGTCTTTGTTCCATTTTATCGAGTTTGAGTGTCTTCTTCAAATCAATGAACAAGTGTGTCCTCGTTTTATCCTTGAGTTTTACAGTCAATTTCAATTGAGTTACTCCGACGAAGGTCAAATGTTTGTTAATTTTGTCATTCAAAACCAATACTTCTCTTTTTGTCTTGAAGACTTTGCTTAAATTCTTGACATTCCTTGTGAAGGCGCGTGTGTCTTTACTGATAGATGGAGACTTGATGAGTTGGCATATGGTATCCCTTCGGATGGTCCATATCGAACCAACCCTCCTTCCATTGAGGACATCATTTCGTCTATTTGAATTGATCAAGAAGGTCAAGTCTGTCGCATCCGTCATGAGGAAGAAATTGATGTTCTTGAATATCAAGTTCTAACTCGTGAAATTGAGCCAACCTTGAAGCCTTTGGAAGAAATTATTCGGGAAAATGTCTTTTGTCTGGGGGTAATCGGGACCACGTTCCCGCATGTCTTTGTTTTATGCTTTATTGTGTTGTACACTCTGAAAAATTCAATCTTGCCTATTACATGGCGAAACGAATGGAGTGGGTCACTAAGCAAGCTAGGTTAATTCTACCCTATGGTATGCTATTAACTCGTTTGTTTAAATTCATCATGAATGAATATCCCGAGTTGAACAACGAGTCCTATATCTTGTACGATCGTGTCATGAAACCTCTTGCCACTCAATTAGAGCGAAAGCCCAGAAGGGATCATGGCACGAGAAGAGGTCGTCATTCCACTTCTTCTTCTTCCGCCTTCGATAAACCATCCTCATCTCATCTCAACGATGATGATGACGATAGGAATGACGAAGGGACCTCGCGTGCAAGCACTCCTTCCCCCATTCGTTATGTCAATTCCTTAACCAATCAAGTTCCTCAAGTTTTTCAAAACCCACCTAACATTGACCCTCACCTTGAACCATTTTACACCCGCCAAACCGAAGTCATCAACCGTCAAGTACAATTATAAGATGAGCATCGTGGTGGAGTAAGGTCAATCAAAAAAAGTCTTAGAAGGTTATGGAGAAACATGAAGAAGTGGACAATAAGAGAAATTGCTTTATGACATTATTATCTATATTATTTACTAATCTATTATGATTAGGTGTTTAAACTTATGCTACTTATTAGCAACTTAGTACTTAGTATGTGCAACTTAGCTTGCCATGGATGATCTTTCGATTTTATCATCCTAAACCAATGATTGCATGCACCTTGATAGACTCCTTGCTATATATATGATATTATGCATGCTTATCTTTTGATTAAATTTGCCTACATATTTTTCCCTCATAGAACTCAAGATAGTTGATACTATGAAGTTAGATAATAAGTATTAGATGATTCATGATGAAATAGGATTGACTGAAAAGGGGAAATTTAGAAACTTTTAAATACAGCATTTCAGGAAATTTTGGAAAAAGTTTCCTGTCTCCAGAACACGGCCCTCTAAAATATTGGGCGACCCCTTAATATATATGGGACCGCTAGTAATTAAGGGACCACCATCAGAGGTCACAGATTCTTCCACTGTGACCCTCTAAATTTCTATGCAGTTGACCACTATCCCATCTAGGCCTAGCTATCATTTTTGCATTTTGATAAACACCTTTTAGAATTTAAAACTTCAAATTTCACCACCATCTTCACATGAACCAACTTCTCTTCATCACTTGAACCCTTTGCTTGACAACATTTCGGGGACGATGATGGGATATGGGAGGGGTTTGTAATTTGGGGAAGTTTTTGTTCTGTGGGGAGCAATACTGTTGGAATATGAACAAGAGGTGCGGTTTAGGACCATGTTAGGTGTGGTTGTTTTGTAGGGGGGGGTGGGGTTTATAGTGGTTTGTTCGTGCTATCTTGGATTATGGTTTTAAGTTGGTTAAAAAGGAGAGTTGTGTGTGGGGGGGTACGCGTGGCTTTTACAAGGGGGTGTTTTGTACGCCGTTGGATGGTTAGGGTAGTGTTGTTCTTTCGTGGTTGTTATTGGTTAGATAAGGTGCTGTGGGTAGTAGTTGCAGGTACTAGATGGGTCACGAGGTCAGTTTTTCGTTGCTGTTGATGGGGTGTGGGGTGACAGGTGATGGGGGGAAGGGGGGAGAGTCAGTGTGTATTATTAAGGGTGCTGCGTTGTATAGTTAGTAGTGGTTTTTGAGGGGAAGTTTCTGTGGTGAAGGGTAGGGTGGTTGGTGGGCCGTCTTGTAGATCAGAGAGAGTTGGAGAGGGTAATAGTTGGTAAGATGAAGGTCTAGGTGAAGGGGGTACTAAGAGGTTTGGTTAAGCGATACGTTGCTGGCAGAGTTGAGATATGTGCTGCGATATGTTTACTAGTGGGGGGGTCGTGGGAGGAACGGACTGAGGTTGAAGGCAGATATTAGAAAATCAAAACTCTGTAACTCTGTAGTTATACAAATCTTGCCTTCGCTAGTTTTGGGCATGACAAATTTTTGCATTTTCGTCAACATTTTTATCTTTGTGGATAATGAAGTTGATATTTAAATGACTTAGGGGTTTCACCACCACACCGTTTTTCCCCTGCCTCTGGTGTATAATTTTACAACAACGATTCTAGCATCTTCAACTCCTCTAAATTTTGATGTGCACCATTCACTCCCCCCCATACCACCATTCACACACCCCCCCCCCCCATCCCCCCCACCCACCCTCATACTCGTTTCCCTCCCACCCACACATACCTCATCCCCCCATCCTAAAGTAGTCAAGAAAATCAACTCATGTTCTTTATCTCCTGTTCATATCTTACATCAAACATCAAATTTCACCACCTCTTCACATGAACCAACTTCTCTTCATCACTTGAACCCTTTGCTTGACAACATTTCGAAAATGTTTCCTCCTAGACCTCTAAATCCTCAAACACTTCAAAATTATCTTCATCTTCAACTCCTCTAAATGCACCATCAAAAACCACATCCACTAATCAAACATCATCAAGTCAAGAAAACACATCTTCTTCCTTTCACTCAAAACATCAAATTTCACCACCATCTCAACCACAACCTCAACCACCTATCATGGGTCATCCTCTTTTCTACAACTATCATGACTATCATAGGTCAACTTGCATTTGTTATTCTCACAACCGAAACCTTTTCTTCACTTTAAGAGATAAGATGAACATCATGTTTGCTCATTTTGAATATCTTCTTACTATCGCAATCACATCATACTTTCCACCTCCACCTTAAAAATATCTAAATGTTTTCATAAACATGAAACCCCAAACCTTTTGCTTAAAAAGTCATTCTCTATGAATCATGAATCATTTAAGACTTATGTAGTATTGTTTCTCTTTATATTGTATTAGTTCTAGCTTTATCTAGCATGAATGTATTTGTTGGATGTGCTATTGTATGATTTTCTTGTTGGTTGAATGAAACTCTTGAAATATATTTGTCTTGCACTTGTACTTCTAACTTTGTTTTGTAGCAAAACAATTTTCGTAAGATCGACCCCTTGGTGTCCCGAACAAGGGGGAGCACGCATCAAGGGGAGTCTTGATATTGTCAATTTCCTTCTTCCCTCAACAATTCGACGATCATTCTTTTTGAATTTGACAAAAAGGGGGAGAAATAGAACATAACTCATTTAATAATTAGACATCTTTAATTTTATTTAAGATGAGTTTATATTTTGTCATCATTAAAAAGGGGGAGATTATTAATACAAATAATGTCTAAAAAAGTTATTTATATTTTTCGACCTCTCAGCGTTTTGATAATAACAAAATGTAAAAACGTTTACAATAAAAATAAACGTTTACAAATTATTAAATATAAAATTCCATTTCTAATACAAATTGTTAAATGCTAATTTATTTCTAGATTAGTGATCACTTAGGTATGGACAACAAAATAATTAAGCATGATTAGTGATCATGAAAATACTTTTTCTCTATTAATCCCACTTTTTATTCTACAACAAGTATTTTCATCAAAAATAATTTACAAATATTTCTAATGTAAAATAAAAAATGTTTATTAAAAAACTAAAATTTTGAATTCAAACATTTCTCCCCAAAACGGAAGCTTCTACACCAGATACAATCTTCCCCACAAAAAGACAAAAAAAGGAGCGGGGTCTAGGCGGCTGCCCGCTTATATATAAGGGACCGCCGGGACCGCCCCCAGAGAGCCGTTGTGAGATTTCCCTGCCTTTAAATACTGCTCCATTCCCCAACAGAAAACATTTCCTCTTTGTCACGAAATTTTTTTAGTCGTTTCTTTCTCTCTCTAAACCATTTTTCTATCACTTAACTCTTTGATCACTAACATATTAAAGATCTTAATTTAAAGTGATCTACATCTCTTTTATCATCTCTTCCCCTCTCATTCAAGTGCAAGAGAGACACTTTATTCGTCAAGAAACGAAAGTGTTAATTAGTGATCTTTCTCGTCTTCTTCTAAGTACCTCTAAAACCTCTTTATTATGATTTATCTTCGTGTTATTATGTCGTGATTCGAATATGTGTGTAGATTCTGATAGTGTTATTGATCTTTCGAGTGTGTGTGGGTATATATTGTGAAGTGGTAGATTGGTTCTAGCTAAGATTAGGACTCAACATTTTACTTAGTGTCGAAAAATATAACGTTAGCGATTGGGGTAAACGGTTTTCTTCCGTCCTAAGGGAAATGAAGTTTAGCACTTAGGATAGTCTCGGGGAGTGCAGTAGGGCGTATGATGGTGCTTCGGTAGCCGAAACCTCACTATTAAATCTCGGTGTGTGTGTGTGTGTGTGTGTGTGTGTGTGTGTGTCGCTTTCCTTTTTTTCTCTTGAGATATCATTATTATTGTGTTGTGTAATTTAGTTTGTGGCTATAATAGTTATTGCTCCTGTTCATTATTGTTGACTTTGATTTGAACATATAACTCGGATATATACGATTGTTTGAAGTGATCTTTTTAAACCGTAAAATCAGTAACGGTGTAGAAAACATATTCAAGTGCCTCCCCTTACTAATTTCCTACAATTGTATAAGGAGACTGAGGTCAACTCAAGTGTTTAAAATATATGTGTATTTTATGGCTTGGGAGTTTGTATCTATGGATTCGCAAAATCTAGAAGGGCTAATCTATGCAATAAGGACAACCATTTACCTCCGTTGAAGAGCGATTAGTTTTATTTATTGGAAAAATAGATTCGAGAAATAGTTAAATCAGAAAAGTAGATTCGAGACATATGTAAAATCAAAAGATCTAGATCTTTGGCATGTTATTACCAATGGTGATTTTCAACCTATTTTATAAAATCCGGAAACCAAATTAGATGAGGTTATCCCTTTTGAAAAACAAACAGATGATCTCAAAAAGAGACTTGCGAAAAATAATGAAGCAAAAATAGTTATTTACAATGCTTTTCCAAGAAAAGAATATGAAAGAATTTTCATGTGTAACACGGCAAAAGAATTTTGGAAAACTTTGTTAATAACTCATCAAGGTAATGGCCAAGTCAATGATAATAAGATCTACCTTTTGGTTCAACAATATGAACAATTCGTCATTTCCGAAGACGAATCTATAGATAGTGCTTTTGCTAGATTTAATACTATTGTTACTAGTATTAAAGCTCTTGATGAAGGTTATTCTAGTAAGAACTACGTAAGGAAGTTTCTTAGAGCTCTACATCCTAAATGGAGAGCAAAGGTCATGACGATTTAAGAGTCAAAAGACTTAACGTCACTATCTCTTGATGAACTAATCAAGAACCTCAAAGTTCACAAAATGATCATCAAGAAAGCTTCCGAAATAGTCAAAGCAAAAGTTAAAAGAAAATCTATTGCTTTAAAGGCTAAGAAAGAATCTAGGGATGAAGAGTGTTCGACGTCCGATATTGAAGACGAAGAGTACGTCATGGCGGTAAGAGACTTCAAGAAGTTCTTTCAAAGAAGAGGTAGATTTGTGAGACAACCTCGGAACGACAAAAAGACGTTCCAAAGAAGTCGTGATGACATGAATGGTAAAGGTGATAGAAAATGCTTTAGATGTGGCTACCCGAATCATCTTATTGGAGAATGTCCAAAACCACCGAAAGATAAGAACCAAAGAGCTTTTGTCGGAGGCTCTTGGATTGATAGTGGTGAAGAAGATGATGAGAAGGTCAAAGATGAAACGTGTCTTATAGCTCATGCATCAAGTGAGGTATGTTCCGAATCATCTTACTTTGGTGATGAAAACTCATCAATTGATGATTTAAATTTAGACAACGAATATGATAAGTTGTGCAAAATGAGTCTAAAGATAATCACTAAGAACAAAAGGTTAAAAGCTACTAGAAATAGTCTAGAAAACAAACTTAGAGAATTAAAAGATAAATTATCCACACTCGAGAAAAACAAGGGAGTTGATCTCGATTGTGCAAAATGTCGTACGCTTAAAATTGAGAATGAAAAACTCAAAGTAGAATCCACTAGGTTAAACAAATTTAAAAAGAGTACACATTGCTTAAATAAAATGTTGAGTAATCAAAAACCCTCTGGTAATAAATTAGGTTTAAGGTTTAATTTATTTGAAGCATCATCTAGTAGAACTAAGAAATTAAAAATTGTAAAAGCTCAGAAAAAGGTATGTTCTGATGGAGGTCCCATAATTATGGGCGGCCCCCTTAATGATCCGGCGGCCCCTATAATAAATATGGGACCACCACCAGTGATGCCTGTATCTGAGAAAACTGTGTCTTTTCAAAAATCTATTTTGGGTCCTAGACCAAAACACATAATTGTAAACAAAGTCAAAGTTCTCGTTGCTAGTGACAATGAAGTTAAACAATTCTATAAGCCATTGTCAAAACTTGGAGTTAGATTTTCGAAACCTAACCTTAAATCTAAAACTCCACCTCCTAGAAGAGTCAATAATAATTACTCTCATCCTAAAACACCGCAACCTAAAAGACGTGTTGGTC
>BQNB010015117.1:0-72812 GCA_026074375.1 Tanacetum coccineum | reverse complement strand
ACCGAATGCTTTTAAAAGTCAAAGACAATCAATTTTAGGTAAACCACCTATTTTTTTAGATTCTCTTGCAAAGAAAGATTTTTCAAAGTAAAAGTCAGTTACCACACAAAATGTGTCCCATGATTTTTCAAAACCAGTCACTGCACATATTTTGCCTCAGCATGTGTTGCCAACTTTGAAGAACACAAATGTGATTGCACCAGGAATGTATAAAGTGCACACAAAGCCTAATCAAACTAGAATACCACAGTTGCCTCAAGACATTAGGAAAACTAACAAACGCGTATCTTTCTTTACAGGAGTAATTCCCACTACTAGTGTTAGCAGACCACAACTTAAGAGCAATCAACTGGAAGATAGAGTCATGCCTAACAATAGTCAAGGGAAGAAGCAAGAAGTAGAAGACCACCGTAGGAATTTTAAGTCTTCAAATAATAAAACATCTATAACTACATGCAATGACAGTTTGAATGCTAAGACCTTGAATGCTAACTTTGTCTGTGTTACTTGTGGAAAGTGTGTGCTGAATGACAATCATGATTTGTGTGTTCTACATTATATCAATGGAGTGAATTCTAGGACTAGACAGTCAATGGCTGTGCCTATTAGTACTAGAGAACCCAAGCATAATGTGAATCAATCTATTGTAACATCCAGTAAGAAAACCGTTGCAACAGACTCCACTGTCAAGAAATCTAAACACATAACTAGGAAGTTATATGAGCAAGTTAGTAAGACATGCAGTTGGTGGTATCCTAAGTATACACCACCCGGATACAAATGGAAACCTAAGTCCAAAATAGGAAATGTCAACCTAAATGCTAATATTTCGGAACACATGACTCCTAGGTGTTCCACTCTATCCAATACTCCATTGTCTTCTAATTCTTTTGCATCTCATAGACATAATTCTATTCATCGTCGACTCTGGGTGCTCAAAGCACATGATGGGAAATCTTAAACTTCTAACTAATTTTGTGGATAAATTTTTGGGTACGGTGAAATTTGGGCTTGATCAAATTGCACCGATTATTGGTTATGGAGATTTGGTTTAAGGAACTATTACTATCAAAAGGGTTTATTACGTCGAAGGGTTAAATCATAATTTATTCTTCGTCGTTCAATTCTGTGATGCGGATTTGGAATTTGCTTTCCGGAAGTCTACATGTTATATCCGTTATTTGAAGGGAAATGATCTTCTCACAGGTTCTCATGGCACAAATTTGTATTCCATTACTCTTCAAGACACAACAACTCCCAATCCAATTTGTTTAATGGCCAAAGCAACATCGTCTCAAGCATGGTTATGGCATTGTCGCCTCTCTCATCTAAACTTCGACACCATTAACTTGCTTTCGAAGAATAATATTGTCACTGGCCTTCTAAAATTAAAATTCGTCAAAGATCATCTTTGTTCTTCTTGTGAGTTGGGGAAAGCAAAAAGAAAGTCTTTTCACACTAAGACTACCCCGAGTTCTAAACGACGGTTACAACTTCTACACATGGACTTATGTGGTCCTATGCGGGTAGAAAGCATTAATGGAAAGAAATATGTTCTCGTAATTGTTGATGACTACTCCAGATACACTTGGACTCACTTCTTGAGGTCCAAAGACGAAACACCTGCAGTTCTCATTGATTTCCTCACACTTGTCCAAAGAGGACTTCATGCTCAAGTTAGAACAGTTCGAACTGACAAAGGCACGGAATTTCTGAATAAAACTCTTCATGCGTACTTTGCAAAAGAGGGTATAAGACACGAAACGTCAACTGCTCGAACACCTGAACAAAACGGCGTTGTCGAAAGACGGAACCGTACTCTTGTTGAGGCTGCTCGAACAATGCTAAGCGCCGCTAAAGTTCCTTTGTTCTTCTGGGCTGAAGCAATTGCAACAACATGTTTTACTCAAAACCGTTCACTTGTAATTCCTCGACATGAGAAAACACCTTACCACATCATCAATGCCCGGAAACCGTCAGTCAAGTTCTTTCACATCTTTGGTTCTCTTTGCTACATCATCAGAGATGGTGAAAATCTTTGTAAAATGAAGGAAAAGGTTGATGCATTATTTTGTTGGGTATTCTACTCAGACAAAGGCTACAGGGTATTTAACAAAGACAAGTAATGATAGTTAATAACAATTCATGTTTACCGTTGACGAATTGCCTCAAATGGCGTCCAGATCACTGTCATATCTGACCCTGGTCACAAAATGTTCAACAACGGTACTTGATGCAAGACAGTTTAAGTCCCGACCACAAAGTCCAGAAAATGTTCCTCAAGTTGCTAAGACAGTAACAACGTCAAATGAGCTGGAATTGCTTTATAGTCCGATGTTCAGTGAATTACTCAATGGAACTTCTCATGTTGTGTCAAAGTCTTCCGCTGTACACACTGCTGATAATCCTGATAAACGTCAACAACATAACACAACTCACACTTCTACAACAACCGATGTTGCAGATCCACCTCCATTGAACATTCATTCAACACATCAAACTCCATCTCAAGTACCAACTGTCACTGCACATGAGAACATTATTCAAGCAGAAACCAATACAGAAAATGCACAATTTGACGACGATGAATTTATCAACATCTTCAGTACACCGGTACAAGAACAAGGGGAGACATCGTCTCGTCATGTTTGATACGATCAAACATGCATACTTATCTATCAACCCCATCCTTCCCGCACAACTTGGACAAAAGATCATTCCATTAGAACAAGTCATAGGAAATCGTTTGAACAGTAGAGAACAGACGACATCTAAAACAGATTGTCGAGATTTGTATGTTCGCACTCACCCGCGAGTCGAACCGAATCCAAAGAACAGCAAAGAAGCCAAGCTGATTCAGCATGGATTGAATCAATGCAGAAGAACTTCATCAGTTTGATGATTAATGTATGGTAAGTTATCGACAGACCACTTTGCAAAAAGTCATTAACTTACAATGGCTCTGGAAAAACAACGTGATAGGAAAATACTGTCATTCGAACAAATTCGTCTTGTAGCTAGGGATTGCTCAAAAGGAAGTGAATTAGAATTCAAAGAGTCATTGGTCACCAGATGCTCGTAGAAGCTGTACGATTGTTCAATTGCGTATGCTGCACACTAAATCATTATTACAGTGGAACCAAATGGACCGTTAAACAGAACATTTCATTACGGAACTCTAAAAAAAGAAGTGTACGTAAACCAACCAGATGGATTTGTTGACCCATATCATCCTGACCAAGTTTACCGTCTCAAGAAAGCATTATAGTAGGTCTCGAAAACAAGCACCAAGAGCTTGGTAAAGATGAACTCTCTAACTTCTCTGTATCACTACGATTCTCAAAAGTTCTAATGATCCAACATTGTACATAACTAAACATAGGGACGACATACTGCTTGTGCAAATTTACGTTGATGACATAATTTTTGGTTCTACGAACCCAAATCTTTCAAAACTATTTTTGGAAAACTCATCCACAGCAAGTTTGACCATGACTATGATTGGGGGAGCTGAAATTCTTTTTAGGAATTCAGATCCACCAATCCCCTCGTGGTATCTTTATAAACCAAGCTAAGTATGCTCAAGAGATACTTAAAAAGCATGTATGGACCTCATTGAAAGCACTGTACACCAATGGCACAAAACACCTTTATGTCTGACTTGAGTGTTACTCCGGTCGACCCAAACGAAATATCGTGTAGTATGGTCGGAGCACTCAAGTACCTAACAGCAAGTAACCAGACATGTACATTCAATTATGTTATATGTGCTCGCTATCAAGCGAAACCACTGAGAAACATCTCACTGCGGTTAAACGGATCTTTCGGTACCTTAAAGATACCATTAACATGGGACTTTGGTATCCGAAGGACACCGGTTTCGAACTAACTGCTTTTCATATTCGGAATTCACGCGGTGGCGTCTCGATTCACTAAAAGCACATCTGGTGGAATACAATTTTCTAGGTGTTGATAAATCAGCAGGTCATCCAAAAGCAGGACTGCACTTCAATGTCTTCAGCAGAAGCCGAGTATGTGTCTTTATCTGCGTGCTGCACTCAAGTTCTATGGTTGAGAAACCAGCTCACAGATTATGGCTTTCACTTTGACAAAATACCTATGTATTGTGACTCAAAGGCAGCCATAGCTATCTCGTGCAATCCAGTCCAGCATTCCCGTACCAAGCACATTGATGTCAGATATCACTTCATAAAGGAACAGGTTGAAAAGGGTATAGTTGAATTATTCTTTGTCAGAACTGAATACCAGTTAAGCTGACTTGTTACACTAAAATCTTTATCGGAAGATAGTGTTTATAAAGTATCTTGTCAGACAACTCGTATGAGATATTTGACTCCAGATGAACTGGAGTTCTGTCAATCTGAATCTGCTTGATCCCATCAAACATTAAATTTGTAAATAATTTTTTTTATCTCTCTTTATTTTTGATTTATAAAAAAAATTTGAAAAAGAAAATACAAAAATATAAAACCAACAAAAAGAAAATAGAAAAATATAAAACCTAGAAAAAAAACAAAATATAATAATCAGAAAAAATTTCAAAAATACCAAAAAAAAATAAAAAAAAAAATCTTCTCGACATTGTCTCTAGGGAATCGATAACATTTACGTACCTAGAAAATGTTATTAACATCGATCACGGGGCGTGTAAATGAGAGTTCGAGCGAGAGTTTCAAATGCTTTCAAATCATGTCATTTCTAAATTTTTCTCTAGTGACTTTATGTACTTTTCAGTGCATAACTCGCCCGAATGATAACAGGGAGTGTACGCTCATGCTCTTACTACTAAAAAATAAGAGAAAATCTTCTATCATGTTTGTAAAATCGTTTTGAACACAAATTTTTCAAAAAGAACTTTGCGAATGTCAAACAGTCTACAATAAAAATTTGTGGTATTTTTCCATAAAAAGTAAGAATTGTTGTTAATATTGTGTGTTCAACACTCCTTTCCTCGAATAATTTTCTGAGGGGGAGCTTTTTTAAAACAAAGCCTTTTAATGTGTCGGATACATCTCATAAATGTCAATTTAAGTACTCAAACACATTTCTTTGGAATTACAATGTGGAAAACTAATAATGTCACATTATTAATATACACTGTTCGACTAAGGCGATCTCACTCCTCTTCAACATTTTGAGGTCATATCAATTTTTCATTTCGAATGTCACGTTAAAATAAATAATGGTATCCCACATATAACTGTTGATAGGAAGCAATCTGGAAATGAATTAATGCAATATCGTATTAATATTTTTCTCCCATGGGAATTTTTCATGTCAAAATTTTATCAAAATGGGTATATTCAAATCTAAGTGCATTATTATTTAAAATAATGGGATGAAAAGAATGATTTTAAAATAGATATAGAAGGAATGTGATCTTTAAGACACTAAGTGCAACTCTTTCCTCATGTGCTAAACAATTACGATCTCGGAGCACATGTGAAGGGAGTATATTAAAAATAACAATGTTTGAAAATGTTTTATGGTTCGATCTCATACCTCAACATACCTATTAAAATTCACGACATTCTTAAGTCATCAGGTGGTTAGGTTAGGTATAATCCTAACGAACCATCCAGAACTGGATGGGATCTACCCAAGGACACTCATATTAGAAATGATGCAGTCTTAGCTTAGGTATGATTTGAAGATGAATGTGTATAAGTGTAAGAATGCCGACTTAAGATTGAGCAAACACTAGAACAATCACAACAAGGTGCTAGTAATGACTCCGTGAAAGCATTGACGGGTTGAAGAATTAAAAAGAAATGTATGGATAAAGGAGTGAAAAAAAGAAGCCCTCTTTACAACCTTAGCAGAAACCGGGTCAATACATAATCTAACAAATCACAAAGATAGGGAATTAGTTGAAAATGAAGAAAGCCGTCATGGACCTAGTGATGCAATGCACAACCCCTTCCCCCACCCAATCGGTTTCTCTCAACAGAAACTTGTCTCTAAATGTCCTACTGAGACTACACACTTATCTATTTAACATCCTCACTCCGAGAGTTGTTGATATTAAATAGGTGGCAGTTTCTCTAAACACCTCCCGATTACTAAAACCAAAAGTGCACAAATCAAGTCTTAGACCCAAAAGAGATCAAAGTATAAATCTCAATTAGGAAACAATGTCCAAATACACTTGTTTGAACTCGCATAAAGTTCTACATGCTGTTAACAGAGAAAGTCCTACGCATTATCCTTGAGATCTTGCCAGAAGCATCCAGTAGATACTTAAGTATTCCACATTAAGATGGAAATCCTGCTTGAGCCAACATCAAACAAGCTCTGGAAGGTGGACTTTCAAGAGTTCTAATCTGAAGTCAATGCTTGTGATAACAGGATATCAATTTTGTCCAGTAACTGAATTGAACGACTCAATCAGAAAGATATAACTATCGATTCACTTCTTACCGTGATGTCTGCTTTAGACGATTCCTGGAAATGAGAACTATCAAGCATGGTTGAATCTAATACAAATGTGCTAGAAGATCCTCCGCTTTTGACTGAAACCCTGTCAAAGGAGATTTCTTTGAATCTACCTGATCACAAGGTAAAGTATTTTATACTAAAAAACGGGTAACCCGGAGGTTAAGGCAACCAAATTCAAGATGATATGAATAAAGTCCATATTCATCTTTTATTGCTAACTTCTTATTTCAGGTTTAGACGACGGTGTTGCTGCCTCATTCCAGCGAAGTCGTATTCATAAACCACAAAGCTCATACTCCAAGCTTCAAAATCAATCGACAACATCAGACAGTTGAATTTCAATTCTTCCCCACTATCAAAGACCTCGAAAAGTTCAAATAAAGAATCAATCAATAAGGAGATTAGTTAGACTTAAAATCACAATGTCAAACAAGAATGTAACAAGGATATGAGCATGTTTGTCAAGACACAAGTTGTATCAAGGAAGTCAAAATCAAGATGATTCAAGTCAAGAGATGATAAAGAAAACTATCTCGAAGAACACAAAGTCCAAGCGATAAAGGCTCAGATCAAGATCTACAAGCATGAATTGAACAAAGCCATTACAATACAAGACAAGACCAAAACAATTCAAAACATAAACCGTCAAAATGGGTGATCTTTCTACGTCATTCGGTGGTACGGTGAGGAAGTTGAAGAAAGAGACCTCAACATAGTGGGGAATTGTTAGCTTAATTATATTAAGTCGAAAAAACGGAATGTAATCGGTCCCTTGTACAAATTCAAACTAGTCTAGTATTTAATAGGCTAGTCGGGTTCCAACTGGCTTGATTTGTAATCTATATAGTCCGTAGTTTCGGGCTCAAAGTCCCAAGATAGCCAAGCCCTGCCCAAGTAGAAAGCCCATATCGCCTACAACATTGGCATTGGGAATAAAAGGAGACCCTCTCCACACATGGAGAGGGTTGTTGGTTACCTTTTGCATAGTTTGTTTTGTGTTGTGAAATCTTCCACCTCACTAGTTTCTCTCTAAAAAATTCCAACTTTTCTCTTATCTCATTTCTACTATTTTTTGCTTATTGGAATAGCTTATGGTTGTGAAATGGATTAAGCTTTTTGGGATAACAAACACGCCATTAACATAAATGCCATTTGTGGCTTTAAATATGAGATGTATTCGGGACTATTGAGGTAATAGGATTTATGGGAGTACTGTTTTGTTTGTTAAAGTGTTGCAAACAATTTGTTAGTTTCAATTATTGTTTTGGATGTAAAAGCGGTTTCAAAAACACAAAACTCAAATATTATTCCTTTTGTGCGATAATTCCGTTCATATGTATCATTTAGGTTTATGCAATTAATGTTATTCTATATAGTTTTTTTAATTCGTTCTTTTGTTGTTAAAAAGTGGGCTTAAAAAAGACAAAACACATATTCTACCTGCTTTATCGATTAATGTGTTTTGTGATATAAATTTAAGAAATGATTCTGATATTTGACGATTGTATTAACTCGGAATGATAATATGAAAAATTTTACGAAAATCTTCACAAAACTCTACGATTACATAGCCAATTAGGATCCTCCCAACACACACGTCCCCTGTACAATCATAATACTAAAACATATAAAACCAATCTCAAACAAAGTCAACGACTGAGTGAGTATTCAATTAAAGCGCAAAACAGCAGGATAGACACACTCCAATAAACCGTGTAAACATTCAAACAAACATACATCCCCGATCCCAAAAACAAACAACCAAACAATAAATAACACCATGCAATAAACCAAAGACACACCAGATACCAACTCCCCACCCTCTACAGTAAAACAAATCATCCCCCCTCAACCTGTCCCTTGCTATTCTCACCAACCTCTCACAAAGAGTAGCCCTACCCCAAGCCCCCAACTATTACAAAAAAACAAAGCACACTCACAACCAGTCGCTTAAAGTCTTGATATAATAGTATGTAGCGCTCTATTAAAGAACTTTATTACACCTTTTAGTCATTACATGCCATCAAAAGACCATAGCAGATCGTTTATGGAGGGAACATCTGTGTACTGCAAAGCCAAGAGCACATTACAATATAGAATTGATGAGCATTGGTATAAATTAAAAAAATATTAAATTGCGTTAAATTAATAAAAAATTTGACTTGATTTGAATTAGTTTTTTGCATACTTAAATTTGAGTTTGGTAAACAATATACGGTCACTACATCTGAAATGGATATTCTACACAAATGAGGTAATTATTATTGACCTCATATATTCATCCATTAGAAAAGTTTTGAAAATTTGAGCTAATAAAATTACACCAAACCCTCGCCAAAGTACAATAAGTGGCATAAGCATACGTTCGAAATCACAAAAAACGGATCTAATATGGTATGTGTAAAAATGTACCTACAAAGTAAATGTTCGAATATACAACTGTATGGGCAACCAAGCCAACCATATGTAAAAAAACACTATTTATGTGTGGCTGAGGAGGTGAAGATGGGAACGCCATCTGTACTTGCAATATTATTAACTTTCCCTTACGTTCGCCACAGATTCCTGGTGGCTTTTCACCATACAGATTTGGTGTACACTGCTATTTTTTATGGTGTCTCAAATTTTTGCATAGATTATAAGTTTAAAATGGTTATTAATAGAAATATCAGTAACATAGGATTTAAAAAAAACGATGTGTACTTTGTGCGCAATGTTTGCTTTCATGTTTCATAAAACGTTAATTTTATTCATGGTTTTACGATAATGGACATTACCTGTTTTTTTTGAACGATCCAATGTTGCAGTTCAGGCAATTGTTGTTTTTTATATACATTTGGGTTGCATTTTATGTTGTGTTCACATTTACATGTCAGTTTTTGGTTTAATTGTATTTTCACTACCGCTTGAGTTTGTATTTTTTTGCTATACTTATATCTGATTCCAAATCATGATTATTTCATGTCGAGTTTCTAAACCATTCTTTATCTTTTTTAATTTAGTCTAATACAAAAAATTCGAATTTTTTTTATACACATTCAAAGAGGAAGAACATAAGGACTAACGATGCAAGCGATCGTTAGCTAAATGAACTAACGTTGCCACATAAAAACTAACGGTACAAACGTTTTGTTTTTTTTAACGGCAAAGATGGAATATATAAAAAAAAGAGACTAGCAAGACGCTAGAAACTTAAAGTACAATAGAGTCAACAAAAAGAATTACATAACATCAAAAAATGGTAAAATCCCGAGACTTTAACTGCGAGGGAATCAAAAGGGATGAAAAAACTTTTGACACGAAGGCCGACGGATCGGTTTTCACTTCGGCAAAAGAAAAACCCCCCATCCCGGAGGCCGAGCCACCGGTTTTCACTTCGGGATGGATTTTGATGAAACCCCAAACAAGTCCCGAGAGAAGGATGAAAAGAAGAACCATCCTCAAAACCGACGAAGATGCCAAACGAAAAAACCTTGGCGTACAGGTACGCCAACCCAGCGAACTTGAACGCCAGCTTCAGGAAAAAACCAAAAGCAGCTCTAACCATTGCCATTACGCGTGATCGAAAGGGGATACATAAGCCAGTCATTCCAAGATAACTTCATATGGTCCCTATTGTGAAGCCACGAAAATGAAGAGAAACGAACATTATCGAATAGATCACTTTTCCTCAACGGTTGAGAGTTAAACGTGACGCTATTTCGGTATCTCCAAAGCCACCAAAGAACCGAAGTAGTAATAACATAGAACCTGTGTTTTTTCTCTTTAGAAGCATGCCAAGAGATGATCCAATCATTGAAAGAATCCCAAGAAGAAGCTTGAAAAAGAGGAATATCACACCATCTAAAAACGAGCTTCCACATATCGGTAGCAATGTCGCATTCGAAGAAAACATGATTAGCAGATTCAACATTGGCATTGCAAGAAGGACAAGAGATGGCCGGAATATCCATACCACGCGAAGAGAGATTCAATCTATGAGGGAGTCGGTCCAAGGAAAGCCTCCACATAAACACATTGACCTTCCGGGGGATAGATTTATCCCAAGTAGTAGCATGAGCAAGAGTGGGAAGGATATTTTGGTCAATCCTATAACGAGCATCCTTAACGGTAAAAGTACCATTAGGATCAAGACTCCAAGTACAAGTATCTTCATTGACATCAATGTTTAGTTGACCAATCTCATTTAACATGTCACATAAATAGGCAAGATTTCTAACACCAAGATTGGTCCGAGACCAATTCCAAGACCATTGCCCATTATTAATACGGTCAATGATAAGACAATCTTTGTCTTGAGTTTAAGTTAACCAACGCGTTATACGTGCCGAAGATTGGTAGGAATCTTGTATCCGGATGGTTACTTAATGAAATTTGACTTTCATCTTGTGTTTGAATCAAATAAAAAAAATTGAGTTAACGAATAACATAATTTGAAAATGTTTAAGCTGAATGTATTTTCTAATGGTCATTTCATTAAAATGAGTATGAATTCAGCTTATTTGATTATTTAAATGTATGGCATGGTTGACTCGGACATGTTTTAATTTTAACTCAATATGTTGTCTAATTAAACCAAATTGGATACCCTTTTTTTATATTAACACGGATTACAAAATTAAAACTTGTGTTGAAGCCAAATTGACAAGATTGTCTTTTCTGTCGGTTAAACGAAAATAACCGAACCCCTTGATATGATTCACATTGTTTCATGTGATTTGAAATTGATACCTACTAAGGTAGCGACAGGGCCGGCTTTGAGGGTGTGCAAGGTGGGCGACAGCACAGGGCCCCAAAAATTTTAGGGGCACCAAAATTTATCCCGTTAACAATTATATGCATTATTTCTTATAAACGATGACACTTTATATATAACGTTTTTTATCGTAGGGCCTCATTATGTAATTTCGTTCAGGGCCTTAAAAAATTTCATAAATTTAGAGACGGCCTTGGGTAGCGAATAGCGAGTACTTCATCATATGTGTTGATGGTGGTACAAAATATTGCTATTTATACTTACTTAAGAGTAAGAATATAGACAAGATTGTTATATATAAATAAGTTGATAATCAACTTATCATCAAAAATAAGGTGGTTCGAAGTCATATAAGAGGTGAATATGTGTTTCCAATTCTAAATTTATGTGCTAAACTTAGAATAAGACACAAATTTATTGCTCTTAATAACAAGTGAATTATTGAAAGAAAAGAAACGTGTCTTAGAAGATATGATTAATGCCATGTTCTTAAGTCCTGTTAAACACCAGCCTCGTTTCACGACATTTTACTGTTTTTATTTACTTATCGTTATATAGTGTCTGTCTTCTGCTTCTACCCCTTTCTGTCTGTATTTAATTTTCTGTTAATTTAATTTATTGTATTATAATTCGATTTTATTAATAAAAGTGTAATAGTTTCCTACAAGAACTGCTGCACAATACGGAGTATGTGTCAATGGAGTTGCTAACTTGATCTCTTCAGTTATACGACTAATAACCAAATAATTTACTTAGACGATTATATGTGTGAAATGTATGAACCCAAAAACATTAAAATGGTTTTCTTACCTGTAACAAAACTATCAAACTCGTTGTTATTTAAGAATCGAATTGGCTGACATACTACTTTTAACATAAAACTAAATAAAACCAACTTTTGAGTCGATCAAAGACGTACTCCATAATTATACAAATCTTCTACATTTTGTCAAAAAGCATACGGTTAAATTACATTTATATAACATCAATAGCATGTGAGGCGTTATTAGACTTTCAACTAGAAGTTCAAATGATGTAAAATAACTTTATTACCTACGTATTGTATAAAGTTGTATCTTTTTTTCATCTTAGAGTTATCATTTAACAACAAACTTTCATCTTGCAATAATTGATCATCAATAATTCTGTACCCATTCATATTAAATTCCATAGACGTACAAGCAAGTAATTTTAACCTTTGTTGAGAAGAAAAAAATGAAAGCAAACATTCTTAATGTATAGATACTACACGTTACAAGATATGTGTAGTAATTTTATCCAATCAAATAACTTATACGTTAGCAATCAGCCCAACATATTTAGTATATATTTCAAGTTTTTTAAAAGTTTCAATCAAGCAAAGATCAATGTTTTGAACATTTTTTCTTTTATGTAGATATATCTACATTGTAGTAATATCACTTGTATTAGTTGAAACAAATAAGATTAAAGCATTCGTGTTCTCTTTTCCACCCTAATTAAGTTACATGTTTAAATGCACGATATAAAAGCATGTCATCCGGCTCATTTAAATGCAGTATAACAACTTGGTAAACATATTCAAGCAACACAAATTTATCCGCTCAAATGTAATCTTACCGAATTGTGTTAAGATGCTAAATATCATATTTCACTACTTAAATAACAACTTTATGTTACGTTTAATTTTTGCTATGGCTTTCTAATTTAATTATAGCTTCTGGTTGTTCATGAAAATTGTACAGTAATAATTAACTTTGTGAGTGAGCGAAAATAAAAACATGATAATGCTTTTCCTAATAAAGAGTTGACGGATAAATAAGGAAATCTCCAAATATAATTCATTGTTCGCGGATATAATCGACAAAACTTGACCCGACCGTGTTCCATGTCTACAATGGATAGATACTCGCAAAAGGTTGAACATGGGAAGCTCTTTCGACATTACGTACTAAAGAGGGAATGAAGCACCTCTTTCATGCGGTCCAGCTATTTATCTTTTGTTTTCTCATCTTGCAATTAACATTATTGTCATATTTCTAAATAACTTATACCATAATTATGTGTTTGTTGTGACTGATTATTTCTAGTGTTAATAACATTATATTGATCTGCATACTGTGTAAATCTCTAAGGCCCGTTTAGTTCCGCAGAAATTCCAGATTGCTATGAAATTAGAATTTGATTTTATTACATAACGTGTTTGGTTGGAAGATTTCAGAAATTCGGAATCTGAATTTCATACTTTAGTGTGTTTGGTTGGCAGACGGAATGTAATGAAAAAACTTCATAATCTCATATGTATGGAATTCAACATTCTATAGCAAAATGAAAAGAATGTTTACGATTCCATGGAATTCATTATTATTATTATTATTATTATTATTATTATTATTATTATTATTATTATTATTATTAATTTTATAATAATAATAATAATAATAATTATAATTATTATTATTATTTTATATTTAATAATTATTATTTATTTAAAATTAAATATAATATTATTTTTTAAAATCTACTTTTTAATCTATATTTTAATAGGTTTATATAATTATATTTTTAAATAAAAATATTATAAATTAAAATAATATTAAATAAATTATATTATAAAAAATACGATATACATATTAGTTTATATAATATTCTTTGAAAATTACTATTACATTTTATTAAAAAACTATTTATTTAAAAAATCAGTTATATGTGATTAAGGTTTTAAGTTTATTAAAAAAAGAATAATATAATGAACTATAAATATAAAAAAATATATATATATAATATTAATAGTATATAAAATATATAAACAGGATACATAAATGTCACCTCAAGCCACTTAAATGTCACATAATCACCAAAGAATGCCACATCACCTACAATTTAATCCACATCACCATCTTTTAAAGCCACCTAAGCATTTTTAATCCACATAGGAAGCCAAGAAAGCCACATAAGCATTTGTTTAAGCCACCTAAGCATTTGTCCGGCCGAATTAATATACAAAAAAATTTGGTGCTTGTGGGATTCGAACCCAGGTCTCTCACTACACAAGCAAGAACTCTAACCAATGGAGCCAAGCCATCAATTGTGATCAACAATGCAAAACAAAATTGATATCTTAGAAAAACTCAAGAGATTTTAAAATAGGAAACAAAATCGGACTATTATTTGAAACTGCTCATTTCATAACCCAAATCTTATTTTCTCTTTCAAATCTTCAAACGCGGTTCAAAAAACCAGTATAATCCTTAACAATCAGAACAAATGATTTTATTTTATCAACAATATTTACAAATCAAACCCATAATCAATATCCGGTATTTGAATTCTTCCCCTATTCAGTTCAGTTAACGATCATTATTTACAATTGAGCGAATTGAATCAGGGCTATGATGATACAATTGTTTTGCAATATGAGCGAGGTTTGTTTAATTTAAAATTCAATTCTCAATCATTATTTACATGATCAATACACGGTGTGAGATTGCTTATTACAATTTATTCTTTGGTTTTAGGTTGAAGATGGATTTAATCTTCTTACATCTTTTGCTAATTGATATGTTTGTTTTATACCAATATTTTGTTAGCAGTTATGAATACATAAATACTAATTGTAAAAATGACATCCCATTTGAATATAAAAGAACCAAAGAAGTTTAATGGGAAGTGAAGTTATTTTGATGATGATTATTGTTTTTATTGGGGACAGAACAAGCATTTGGTGATAGCAGAAAAGACAAATGATTGGTTGAGCAGCAAAGAGCTTGCATACAACTAGGTCCGAAATACATTCAAGTTGCTTCAAGTCAATTTGCTAAGGATCATTAAACTTCCCACACAAGTCAAACCATATTATCGAATCGCGAATCGTTTGATATGATTGATGCGACTTCGGGTGAAGATCTGACAATTGTATCATGAAGGTAATGGATTACCCAATATTATGTTTTTATTGTGATTTTAATTTTTATGCAAAATTCTGATTTTCATTTTTTTGATACAAAGTTTTGATTTTTTTTATGATGTTTAAAATGGAGTCTGCACAGGATGGTGATGGAGACCAAGACTACGAGCAGGTTTAGTGAAAATGATTAATTATGGCTGCTCAAATGATGGAGGATAGTCAAACAGTGTATTTGTCCATACACGCCCATGGAATCATGCCTACATTTCCGTAAGTACCTCCATATTGGCTGCTATAAGCAACTTATTTGTGTTTCGATACTCATGACGGCTTATTGTAATTTGATAATTTATATCAAACGGAGTCAAAGTTGCAAGTTTGATCTTTAAGATTGAAGTAAGTTGTGAGCATGATTCTTTTATTTTATTTCAGGAAGCTGCTAAGCGTTTGGAGGGCAATGCTATGTTTATTCGGTTCTCCTTTCATTTCTGCCAATTCTTATGTTAATTACAAGACTTATTCTTAATCTCAGTGCTAAACTTAAGTATTATTATATGAATTATAGATGGTGCTGAGGCAGAGTACACGATGCTTCTTGGAGGTCCTATCAATAGAAACTACAATGAAACTACAATGAAACCAGAACGAGCATTGAAAGAAGAGGTGAGATGGACTGAGGTTGGTTCTGCCTTGAAAATAAATACTTTAGCAGTATCTTAGTTTTGTTTTATTTATTATGAAAGGGTTTTGTGGTTTTTAATTATGTGGTTTTTTTTATATAGGTGCCCAAAGAGGGGTTTATCAGCAAAATGTTTCTCTTTTGGTAAACAAAGAGAGGTTTATCAGCAAAATGAAAGCTCTTCTGGTGAACAAAGAGAGGTTTATCATCAAAATGTTTCTACGTGACGAGTCAGTCATCCTCGTGCTTAGAAACCCCAAGTAAAAGGTATTATTCTATGTTCTTTTATCGAACATTGTGCCATTAAAAAAATTTTGATACCATAATTAAAGTTCACTTTTTACTTCTTAGGTCATATATAAAGCTGTCTTTTTCAGTTAATTACTTTGATTTTTGTAATTATAGGTAAAGCTGCAATTCTCAAGGTTGAAGTTTTGAATTGCGAAAAAGAGACTGGTGAACTATTATGCATGAACAGGTTGGTAATCCCTTAAGTGATTAGTTAAGGTGGCTGACCTGGTAGTGGAGTCATGATACTGTTGGATTTTGCAACACTTGATGCTGACCAGGTAATGGAGTCTGAAATTAAGGCTGCAAAGGAAATGATGGTGTAGAATACTGGCTGGTAGAAGGTTGACTCTGACTTTGTGGCATGAATCCAGGTTGCACCTTGAGATTGTTTTTTAGTTCACCGTTTGATAAATAGTTGTTATGAAACTTATTTTCAGCTATATATGTGTTTATTATACTATTTTTTGTTTAGCGGGATTTGAATTGTGTTCCATTATTGAGAAAACTTGAAATGGAGTGTGTTTGGGTGGTCTATTGAAATGGAGTGCTGTCTAAGGGGGTGTTTGGGTAAGCTTCTTTTAGGTGCTTCATAGTTTATTGTTATAGTAAAAGCTATTCCGTGCTTTCAAGGTGTTTGGGTTATCTTATATAAAAAGGATTTATTTTGTTTGGATGGAGTCGTAAATTAGGAATTACTCTTAAAGCTATGAACATTACATATGTTGAAAAAGCTATGAACATTATAATGTCGTACTAAACCTCATAATTTGAATACATAATAACAACTTTCAAGCATAGAAGTTGAACAAATTTTTTAATTTGTAGTAATAGCAAAAGTTGTTAGTAATGATGTGGCATATTTGACAGTTTAAGTATACTGATTCTATAACCCAATAAAACGACCATTTTTATGTTGTCCCTGACTCCATTTGGTCTTATCAAGTGAGTTATGAATTTTGAGGTTTGAAAGCCAAAGCTGAAATGTTACTATTTTTTTAACAGATGGAGAAAATTATGCTGATGTTGGCTCTATACTTGCTACGCGTGTGACACTTAGAGTCTTAGACCTTATGTGTGCTTTTCAATAGTAACTACAAGTTAATATGAAAACCACTCCTGCACACATAAATAAGAACTTTAAGTCGGATGGTTTCAATGTGTTTAAAGATATGCAACACCATTAAACCCGAGTTTATGTATGTATGTTTTTCAATATTAACTACAAGTTAATATGAAAATCACAATATCAAATATAAACCACACTTGGATCTATAATATTAACTAAGGTTATTCAACATGTAGTATACAAGTAATCGTTGATCTATGAACCAAGAACTAGTGAGAGAAAGTAGGAGGAAGGATTTATTTTTCTAGTGAGAGAAAGTAGAGAACATGAAATGCATTAAGTGGAAATGAAACATACAACCAACCAACCACCTCTCTAAGGCATGGAGAGGTGTATTTATACTTACAAGGGTGGATGGGCCTTGGCTCAATGGACTAATCCATAGGCCTTGGTCTAACTAACTATGTAAGTTTCCAAAAATTACTTAACGAGCTAACGATAGTTATCTATGGAAGCGACGACACTTTCCTAAGAATTTCGTATTCCTAACAATCTCCCCCTAAGGGAGGTCGCTCCATTTTACAAAAACTTAAACCTAGCATACAATGCTTTATCTTTAGTCTTGAGCTCGTTTAACTTCAATCATTAACTTTTGATTTGATGTAGTGATCATAGACTTTAGGTCTTGAGCTTGTTCCTTAGCTTGTCTTGAATGTGATCTTGAACACCTTGAGATCATCAACCAAGCATAATCTCTCTGATTTGCCATCTAGTTACTTTGCTCTTGTGATCCTTGTGACTTCTGGACCGACATGCTCATACCGTTCATGATTTGCTGACTTGAAAAGATTTAATGATCCATCTTTCTTGAAATTCTTTAACTTTATACTTCGTCATCTTCGAGAAAGAGTGTCAGGTATCGGAGTGACTAAGAAACTTCTTTGAAATTCTTTGAATTTAATACTTTGTCACTTCAAGAAAGACATACGGTTTCAGAGTAGCGTAAGTCTTGAAACATGTACTTGAGCTTTTATGACGTCTTTATTGTTTGTTGGTCGGTATGAGGATGTGGTATGATCTGTGAGTTAGCTGTAATCAGGTACCTTCACCCTCTATATTTAGGTATACTGCATTATAATACAGTTAGAAATAAAGCGGGGGGACAAAATATGGCCTTGTCATTCGCTCGTGTTTGGCTGAGTAACCTTCTATCCGTAGGATCGACTGTAAATCTGTAGATTCAATTTAAGAAGAATCTTTGGACAGGATTTCTAGCTAAAGGATAGATCTTTCTAACACATTTGCATAAGATTCACAAACTCAGGATGTTTTAATTACGGAAACGTCTCAAAGCAGACAACACGACAATAGTAAACCAGTGAGTTACTGTCTCACCGATTGAAATAGAAAAATCGATTTGAAAATCAATGATTCTACGTTTGTAGTAGATAGCAGCAATTCTATAGAATTGTTGACGTTTGCGTCCCCAATGCGAAATTCCCCAGAGTGCATGTTTGTCGTAGTTGACTGGCACTTCACTCCACATTGTGTTAGGGACCAAATCTTCAATCATTTGATATGGACCATAAATCTGCAGTACGACGTGGTTTCATAAAGGAAGAATGCATATGTTCGGCTTGAGAACACACTAGATAGATACGCAAGTCATTGTATTGATGAAGTGATCAAACGGTATACTGGACGACCGCGAGAGCTCTTGGTAGCAATGGTAGTGGCTTTCGCAGATCTATGTGGATATTGTTCCTTTAGGGTTGTTTCCATCAGTTGGATCCATGGTTTCCTTGTAGACTTCTTCATAAATTAAAGTTTTCTAGCTTGTCCAAACTTCTTGCTTGGGCCTTTAATCAGCTCAAATGTGGACTCGGACTAGTAATTCAGGTGTTAGAGTATCAACTTTGAGCCGATTCATCATAAATGCTGAGAAGTCCAAAGAAGTATCTATTAGCTCATCAAATGATTCACGAGGACCTTCTTCCTGAGCCAGATTGCTTAACCAAGGTTGAACTAGTCCATGATTAGCAGGCAAAGTCTTGTTCTAATCACGATTGGGAGATGGAAGTCTAGTGGGTTTCTAAAACCACTTAGAAGGCTGAGGGGTCTCATCAACTGGTTGATCTTCAGTAGCTCCAGTTTCGAACTCCTGATGTGCGGGTTCTTCCAAATCCTTGGCGGTGTGCATTGGCTCCTCTGCATGAGCAGGCTCGCCAGCAGACTTGTGAAGAGATTTGGACCTAGATTTGGGCCCTTCAGTTGACTTGGGTGTCTTTTCCTTTGGTGTACTAGTTGACTCAGGTTCTTTTCCAGCTCGTCTTCTCTTAGACCCCCGGTTTGATCAAGCGAAAGGTTCTTCGTCTTTGTCCTCATCATCTCTTCGTCTTTTAAACGAGACAGTATCACCATAAGTGTCAAGAATGAGCTTGTCACTTTTGTAAGCTTCAACCAATGCCTTGTAGAGATTCTTTTGTTCATTAGATCTGTGGATTGACTTATTGCTCTCCATCTTGTCTATGAGAATTTTTTTAAGCTCTAATTCAGATAGGTTGGCAGCTATAGCAAGAGATGTCTTGGATTCAATGGATGAACGAGTCATAACCTCAGCTTTGAGTTGTTCATTTACTGTCTTCTCAATTTTTGGCATAATCTTGGAGACTTGTGCCTTAACTTGTTCTTTGAATTGGTCCTTGATTATTTTCTTTATGTTTTCATCAAGTTTATTGAGAAAGTCTTCGTTTAGGGCTTGAGCTTCATCTCTGAGTCTTTCGGATTGTAACTGAACAATAGTTTTGACGGCTTCATGCATCTTGTTGGCAAGGTACGCATCAACAATGCCGGGAATGGAAGAAACTGCTTCAGCAAATTAGTTCGTTTGCTTGAACTCAAAGAAGTCGGTTTCCAAGGTTTTAAGTCTATGGTTGAACCCAAATAAAGAGCCAAAGTTGGGAAGATCTTGCAGGGAGGTGCTTGGAACAGTTGTTGGTGTGGGAACTGGTGTTTGTTGCATATGTATGATGAGAGGAGTGGGTGGTGGAGGAAGAGTTGTATCAGACACAGGAGGTGGCTCAACAATAGTGGTGATCGGAACATCTACAAGTAAAGTTGCCTCAGTGTTAAGAGTAAATATTGAGTCAATACATGTATCTGGTCTAGGGTTGAGCATGTTAGAAACAAAGCCAGATGACACAGAAGAACTCTGCTATTGACCTTCAGGATTGATCGGAGCGGTGAGTATCACATGAGTATCTTCTATTTCCTGAGTTGCATAAACATTAAGTAGTGGAGCATCCGTCATCACAGTGTCTCTTCCCTCCAGATTAACGTTCACGTCCCTGTATAGCTCACTTGCTTCGTCCTCTTCATGTGTCGTCTCTTCATCCATCTCTTCTTCCTCAGTATTCTCTCCTTGAACTTCTTCATCACTTTCATCATTGCTTTCTTCATTACTTTCATCATTGCTTTCTTCTTCATTTACTTCATCATCTTTTCTTGCTTTATCATCATGAGTGGAAAGCTTAGGATGAACAAAGTCATCACCATCATTGTCAGATTCAGTTCGTTCATCATCATCTTGATCATTATCATCTTTGTCTTTGCCTATGTTTGCTTCATCCTCGTCATCTTCTTCATCACTAGGCTTCTAAGATATTTGCTCTTCATCAGATCCATATATAGGTGCATCAGGAACCCCTAGTGTAACACCAGTTCCTTCATGTACACCAGAACCGCTGGGTTGAGAGCTGTGCAGTTGTGTTTTGCTTCTTTCAATGGCTAGTTTCATCTGTTCAGCCTCGGACAATGCAATTTCAGATAGAGTCTCAAATCCTTTAGCATGTTGCTTCTTCTTTCCTGATTTAGTCACTTTAGCAGTAGCTTTGAGTCTTTTACCAGAGGAAGCCTTAGGGGCTTGTTAAGGCTTTTCCTTGGTAGATCGACGTACATATTTTGGTTTAGGAATCGCCTTTTCAGTAGCAAAAGCATAGTAAGTCTTGTATGCTTCAGATTCTTTCATTGATTGAGTGGTTAAGTTATCAGGAAGAATGGCACCGTACTTTTGAACAACTTCATGCTAAGGGACGAATCTCATGGTAGTGAGAATAGGATCATCATTAGCCATGTGCTAGTCCACTTTGTTTCTTCTTGGGGATTGTTTGATTTGTGAAATGAAGTGTATTGATGATGACTTTGGTAAATCTTGGGTTAGACATGATATTTGGTCTTCCTTGACTCTTTATTTTTCAATTGGAAAATATGTCCCTCCCATTTGAAGGTAGACATAGTCAACTATTCTGTAGTGTATAAAACCCCAAAGGCTTTGTGCCGAGAGAGACGAAGTGTATCGAGTCTATTACTTTTCCACTAAGGGCATTTGTTGATGACAGTTTCCGAATGTTCTCCAAGTTAAGTAGAATTTTAACTTTGACATCAGATGTGAATTTGATGTTTCCGGGAGTAGCTAAGTTTCTCTCAGGAAGTAAGTATATTCTCTTCCAAATGGAGATCTACAAACTTCTTTCAGGAAGTTTTGGAAACATCTGAAGCATTTTCTGAAAGTATCAAGATCAAAGAATAACTCTTTGTGTTAGTTTAAATATGATGGAATGCTTGTTGGTTAAGACTGCAGTTAGCCAGATTTATGCATGTAAACAGCAGGGAGATACTTGCAGTGATAAAGGCAAGGCTGGATAAAAAGGAAGTCGAGAGAGCGAACATCCAAAGCAACTGAAGGTGGGTTCCTTGGGCTTGAATGTGGTGCTCAATCTGTAGTTGCAACTTCCAATCGTTAAACGTTGTTCCCATGGAACAAGAACATTGTCAAGTGCTTGTTGTTGTTCTTTTGTGATACTCATGATTCTGCTAAGAAAGAGTCGATACAGTTTATATACAAACCAGTTTATATAACATACTGTACATGGAGACCTTTTTTTAGAATTTGGCACTTAATGCATGTAACATATTTAGCAAACTAATCATGAAAGAGTGAACTTAAATTAGGGTAATTTAGTTAATCCAATTTGACTTGATTAGATTCCAAAGATAATCAATTTTAAATTTGTTACCTAACACAAGTTTTAAGTCATCTTTTGGTTATAATCTAAGTGTTTATGATAATTAGGCTTTTTGAATCCATTAAGTATGATTGAATCTGGTTTTAAAGTGAAAACTGCGAATTCGGACTATAAATGTTATAGCAAATTCGGATGGTAAAGGTTACTGCGAATTCGGATACTAAAGAGGCCTGCGAATTTGTGTGTTACTACTATCTGCCAATTCGGAGACCAAAGGCTCCCTGCGAATTTGTGTGTTACTACTATCTGCCAATTCGGAGACCAAAGGCTCCCTGCGAATTCATGTCTTACTACTATCTGATAATTTGGAGACCAAAGGCTTCCTGCGAATTCGTGTCTTACTACTATCTGTCAATTCGGAGACCAAAGGATCCCTGCGAATTCGTATACTAAAGAGGTCTGCCAATTCGGAGACCAAATGCTCCCTGTGAATTCGTGTCTTACTACTATCTGTCAATTCGGAGACCAAAGGATCCCTGCGAATTCGTATTCTAAAGAGGTCTGCCAATTCGGAGACCAAAGGCTCCTTGCGAATTCGTATACTAAAGAGGTATGCCAATTCGTGTAGTACTAAGGCCTACGAATTCGTGAACCACAGGAACTTGCCAATTCGTGTATAACTGGCCCTGCCAATTCGGATGGTTCTAACAAACTTGAATTTTTAATTCGAGTTTTTTATGTTTTCCTACTTCAAGTTTCAACCATATTTAATCATAGTATCTCCAAGAACATTTTAGCATCATATATTCACAGATTCAAGCAAGGTCATTCAAACGAGCATCTCATTTCAAAAAACACCTCATATATAATTCACTCATTAGAAAAATATATCATTAGTTAGAAGAGTATTAATAATTATATTATGTTTAATAACCCATAATTATTTACACATACAACATTTATCCTTAACAAAACCCACAAGCATTTCAGCCAAAAAATTCAAGAACGTACAATTCGTCATAAAGAATTAATAAAAAAACTCATATGTTATCTAAATAAAAAACTGTATTACACGAGCCATTAACAACCTTAGAAGACCAAAACCCCTCAATTAATTTGAATTTTTTACACAGTTTTAATTTCAAGAACCCTAATTTTGAAAGTTAGGGTTATTCAAAATCAAAACGTAGTAAAAATCAAATTGCTTTGAGAAGAGTGATCTTTAGGGTGTAACGACCATGGTTGTAATTATAACTTAAGCACGAATAGATCTAGAAATCAAGAATGAAGATGTCGCGATCGTGTGAGGGAGAAGAACAGGTAGGTGTGTGTGTGTAAAAATGAAAAATGGGGAGGGGGTGGGTGTGATATAAAACATTAAGTTTTTGTCACATCTGCCCCCTGAGGTTTAATGACCTTTCCAATTTTCAATTTTAAACTTATTTAGGCATTTTAAGTTTAACACTTTGGCACATAAAGTCCTTGTAGTTTTAACAAGCATACCTAACCACATAATTTGCACATACTCTCTCTCAAGGCATAATCAAATAACATTTAAGGCACACAGAAGTTAAATTTAATTAACTTTTCCTTAAAAAAATGATTTTCAGTTATAGATTAAGGAACCTTTATTCTTTTTATCAAATATTTTTCTGAAGAAGATATTTGGCATTTTCTCCCCCTCAAACAATGACCCGTTTTCTATTTAAAGAGCTGTAGTCGTTGTTTGAGAAGTCAAATGTCTGTAAAAAGCATTTTCTGATGAAGCAATGTTTTTATTCATGAAAAACAAACACCAATTGTAAATAAGATTTCTCTTATTTTCACACATAAGCGCACTGACACGTACACTCATGGAATATAGGAAGCACGGGTTGTGTTGCAAAGTAAACACAAGCCTTTGCATGGTCATAAAGTAGACCATGCCCGAGAATAAATTCCCGTTGAGAGGTCAAGTTTCCTTTTTGACGAAATACTTGCCTTTAAGATGATGACCGGGTTGCTATCTGAAATAATAGCAAGCCATTTGGCATGTTTTGAAAACATTTGAACTTCTGCTCGAACTTCATTTACAGCCTCGTATCATTATTGAATGACATTTCTAAGACCGTAAATGTTATCGATTTTCAGAAGACATGCCATTATTACCTCTTTTTATGTTTTTCTCATTTTTTAATTTTTTCTTTGGTTTTATGAATATTATATTTTTGTATTTTGTTTTTATAAAAATTTTCAGAAAAATGAAAAATCTTTTTGGTTTTTATGGTTTTAATATATATACATATGATACAGGATATTTGAATAGGTACCACCACTATTCATCAACTTCATCTGCCAATTGTTTGAGAGTCTCCGGCGTAAAACTCCGCATTCCTAGCTTGTTGATAAGAAATTCAATTCTTTCTCTTGCAAGGGCTTTTGTGAAGATGTCCGCCAGTTGATACTCCGTATTGACAAAGTAAAGTTCAATCACCCCATTCTCAACATGCTCCTTGATAAAGTGAAATCTGATGCATATATGCTTCGACTTGGAATGTTGAACATTGTTGCAGCTTAAGGCAATAGCGCTTTTGTTATCACAGTACATTGGAATTTTATTGAATCCAAGGCCATAGTCGGTAAGCTGTGATCTCATCTAAAGGATTTGAGCACAACATCCCGACATAGCAATATATTCAGCTTCCGTACTAGATATCGCAGCGCTTTTCTGCCTTTTTGATGACCAACTAACAAGTCTATCTCCCAAGAACTGCATACTACCAGATGTGCTACGGCGTGTATCTTGACAACCAGCATGATCCGCATCTGCAAATGCTGTTAGTGCAATTGAAGAATCCTTCGGATACCATAGTCCCTGATTGACGGTTCCTTTTAGATACTGAAAGATCCTTTTGACCGCATGTAAGTGCTTTTCGGTAGGCCTAGCCTGATACCGGGCACACATGCATATAGCAAATTGTAGGTCAGGTCTACTGGCTGTGAGATAAAGGAGGGTGCCAATCATGCCACGATAGTGTGATGGATCAACTGCTTTCCCTTCTTTATCCTCATCCAGTTTGGATTTCTCCACCATGAGAGTATCCACTGGGTCATAAGATTCAAAACCATAGTTCTTTAAAGATTCAAGGGCATATTTTGATTGGTTAATAAAGATGCCTCTGGGATTTTGAAAAATCTATAGTCCTAAGAAAAATGAGATTTTGCCCATCATTGACATCTTAAATTTTGAACACATGATTTTAGCAAATAGGTCACAAAGTTTAGTTAAAAGCAACAAGATAATATCATCGACATATACTTGTACCAGAGTAATTCCTTGCCTTCCTTACGGATGAACAGAGTAGGATCCACTGAGCCTTTGGAGAAGTCTTGGGATATCATAACAATGAACAACATGTCATACCACGCGCGTGGAGCTTGTTTCAACCCATAAAGAGCTTTCTTAAGCTTGTACACGTGATTTGGTTTATCTTTATCCACAAACCCATTCTGCTGGCTAACATAAACTTCTTCCTGCAGATTACCATTCAGAAATGCAATCTTCACATCCATTTGGTAGACGACCATGTTTATATAAGCAGCAAATGTGAGAAAAATCCTTATAGCCTCTAATCTTGCAACTGGAGCAAATAACTCTTCAAAATCAATTCCCTCCCCTTGACGGTAACCACGAGCCACTAACCGAGCTTTGTTCTTTAGTATACCTCCCAGTTCGTCTAGTTTCACTTTGTAGATCTACTATAAAGTAATAACCATAACTTTATCTGGTCAGGGTACGAGCTCCCATACATCAAGTCGTTCGAACTCATTAAGTTTTTCTTGCATTGCTTCAATCCAACAGGCTTGAGTCAAAGAATCTTTATACGTCTTGGGTTTAACAGCAGTAAGGAAAGCATCGTAGTAACAGAAAAGAGCTTGCTCATGTAATTGCAACCGTGTGGAAACTGGTCTAGCGAGTTCACCGATTATATTTTCAAGTGGATGATCCTTAGTCCATTTGTTATTGTGTTCAGAAATTTGGTGATCTAAATTTGGTGATCGGCGATGCTATATTGTCTTGGAATAGATTCCGTTTGATGAAGATTTGATCAGAAGGAACTTCTGGAATTGGAGATACCACAAGTAGGAATCCATTACCCATATGGTGCAACTTCAAGTTCATGATTGTCTTCTCAACATCGTTAGGAATGATGGGAGGTTGAGTTTTGAGTGTTGTTTGAGAGTTACTAGGTGATGGTGCATCTTGGCCAACATTTATTGAGGAATGTGAATCGGTTGATACAGCGAGAACTGGAGCAACTACTTCAGCATTGGCAGAGCAATGGACTTATATATCCCAATTAGTTCTTGAAGGTGGTACAAACAGTGTTAAAGGAGGAGGGTTTGGCACAAGTCCTGAACTGATTATTACATGAGTCAGTTCTTGAAGTGCAGGTTTGGAACTGCTGTGTTTAGAATCCATTGTAGTCAGCTCATCAAAGTCTACATGAATTGTTTCAATGATTCGTCTGGTACGTCGGTTGTAAATTTGAAATGCTTTCTTTGTGGGTGCATAACCAATGAAAATACCAATATCAGCTTTCGGTTGTAACTTACCCAAGTTCTCGCTATCGTTTGTCGGATAACAAAGTGCACCAAATACATGGAAAAATGATAAGTTGGGAGGTTTGTCATGTAAAAGCTCATATGGTGTTTTGCCGTGATGAAGAATCTATAGATGGAACCGATTTGGGTAGTAAATTGCGGTGGTGGTAGCAACTGCTTTTCTGCTCATAAGAAAGAATGCTTTGCAATATATCCAACATGTGGGGCAGCTTCAATTAGCGTACGATTACATCTTTCAACGACACCATTTTGCTGTGGAGAGCGAGCAATAGATGTTTCATTAGAGATGCCAATCTTCTCATAATATTCATGCAAAGTTTGATTAACAAATTCAGTTCCATTATTTGTTCTGATTCTTCGGACAGTCACTTTACGCAGCACTTGGATTCATCTTGAGAAACTTGATAATGAAATTTGGAGTTCAATCTTTTGACCTTACGAAACTTAACCCATAGGAATTCTTGAGTAATCATCACAATGACGAGGATGTATAATCTTTCCTTAACATTGCGAACACGCATTGCTGGTTCACAATGATCGCATGTGCAAATAGATAGAGTTTTCTTGGTTGATGTTTTAGATTTAGATTTAGGTTTGTGGGGTTTTTCTTGCTTGTTCCCATTGGCACAAGCATAACAAAAATTGAGTCCTTTTCTTAAAATTTAAGCTTAGGGAGACCTCAAACGAGACCAGTCTAGCTAAATGGTTTATTGCACAAAAGTTTAGATGCTTGAGACGACGTCAGTCGCCATAGCAGGAATTTGGTCCTTTACTGGCTTGGACAAGAGACGATATAGGAGAAGACGTCATCTTCTCCAAGAGATAGAGTATATAGATTGTTGCCTCAGATCAGTGTCAAGAGATCAAACACCTTCTAAATTACAAATTTAAGTAGGTCGTGTTGACGAAGCAACTTCAAGGTTTTGAATCACAAAATAGCCTAAACAGAGATTAAGTTGTGTCCAAGTCACTTCCACAGAAGTAAAACACCTTGATATCGTTACATTCCCAATCTGATTTTATCACCTATTACCCCAATATTTTGCAACGTGTTCATTTTCCAAATTAATTGTACCCAAAACTTATGACGAAATTGGTGAGCTTGAGAGCGATCTCCCAGTCATATGCTTTGGCAGCAGCAGAGTCTAAATACCAGAGAATAATTTGGACAACCTGCATTCAGCAAGAGATGAAGATGCAACATCGGAAACTATGGATCCCCAAGATTGACTGTGTTGCTTTTTATTAGCAGATACAGATTTAATAACCTTAGATTTGCTAACAAGACCATTAGATTTAGATTTCCTAGGTTTTCATGAGTAAACCAATGTTACGACAGGTTTAGGTGTTTCATTATCTAGAGCAGATGGTATCCTATGGGGCACTTTAGTAGTTGTGGTAATCGTAGTTAAAGGGCACGCATTTTCTACAATAGTGAGGTTACCCAACCAGTTAGGTCTCACAGATATATCTTGTGTGGTAAAACAACTTTCTTTGGTTTCATTTTTTTCTCTTTGAACTTTTGTTAACAGATTTAGATTTTTTACGAGCATCAATTATTGATAAAATCAAGAACACACAAATCTTGAATTAATCAGATAAGCATGCAACCAGTACACTTAACACATTTTAGTTCAGGAATTCGCATTAAGATTGGAATGCTGTTACAAGAGCAGTTCCTCTTGGTTTGAACAACACAATCTTTTATTTTTCAAACTAGATTTAACTTTCCTAGGGTGGGCTTCTACTTTATTCTTTGAGTACTACTTTGTGTTTGCAGAATCTTTACCATTCTTTGTATTGCCTGAAGGCTGTGTGATCCGCTAGCTCTAGTAGTCGGTTTTACTCCTGTAGATGTACAAACAAGGTTTGTTGAAACTCAGGGTTTAATGTGACGGGCTCAGTGAATCTAACTCTTTTGTCCTTGTTCTTTAGGGTCACATCCATTATTTTTCCATCAGTATTGTTGATACTCGGGCAGGTTTTACTGATGTGTGTAAGCAACTCCTGAATTAGTTTAGCATACCTACAGGTAGATTCTAAGGACTGATCTAGTGGATATTTTGATTTATTGTTCAACTAGATCCCTAGAACGGTAGCTTCTTCCTGAGTGTGCCTTATATAGGCAGTGAGGTGGCTGTCTGTTTAGTCAACAATTTAGGGGCTTATTGGTTCCACATCAATCTTAAGCATCTCTGGTCATAGTGTGAGTCGTAATAAGCATTATCCACTAGTGCTTTTCCTTTAAGTTTCCTAAGTATCCTTGTGAGCTGTAATTTCCAACTTTTTCTTAAAGGGGACTAGCATTTAAATCAGAGATTTCCACAGACTTTAGATTGACTTAATTAATTAAATCATCACATTATTCTTTTGATCGAATATGTGCTACGTTTAATCGAGTCATAAAGTTGCTTATAGGTCTGTTTTCAAATGTACTTCTCAGTAATAAGCTTTGACACCCTATGATCCAATTCAATATTAATTGTTTCAATCTCTTCTAAGTCATTTTTAATCTTATCCTCATTCATTTTTCCACTTAGAGATTTAATTCTCTCTTTCAACTTCTTTATGACTGTGTCTTTCTCTTGGGACTGAGCTTTCAATTCATTTAATTCAAACAATTGATCAAAACTTAGAGCACTTTGATTTGAAATAGAATTGTCCCTTTGAAAAATTTCCTGATTAAGTTGATTATCAACTTCTAAAAGATGCAATGTTTTTCAAGAGTGGTAAAACTTTTGAATAGTTTATCGGAAATATACAAAATAAACAATAAACGTTTTAAATAAATTCTATAAAACGTTTACGAAAATTAGTCGAGTGAATACTCATTTTTATCGGAAAAATGATTTGAAAAACAATGGCGCAAGTTTTGTGACTCGAATCATCCGTTAAGTCGCTCAAACGAGTCCCGAACCACTTTTTATCAAAACTATATTAAAAAGTTACACTTTTAACCCTAAACTATGAGGGGCTTGCCACTTTTATTTTAAAGTTTATTATAAATATAAATTTTAAAAACATTTTATCTCATTTTTGTTATATAAAAACACACACTCACTAGTTCTCTCTCCCTCTCCAAATATCCGGCCACCACCAGCCGCCGCCGGCACCGTCTCCGGCCACCACCACCGCCTCGCTGCCGCCGCCGAAAAACTTTTCCGGATGACTTTTCCGGCCGAACCCAAAAAGTTTCTGTAGGATCGTTATACCTTAGTATAATAAGCCTTTAACCTGTAAAGGATGTTACCTTCTTGAATAAATCCAAGTTAGTAGCAATGAAATACTGATGTAATACTGTTAACTATGCGGAAACTAGTTAACAATATCAAGAAGAACACACAATAGTTTCTCAAACGATTTCTATTATAAACCTTTTGAATCTGCCTAAATTGCAGATCCCTAATACAATACTAATAATTCGTGTATCTCTAATGTCTTCCTAGAAATCCTTTTATAAACATAAGGATAACCTCTAGTAGGTGTACAGTCCTTGTATGACATAAACACTAATCAATACTAATCATTAAAATAACTGTTACAAGATAATTACTTAACATAACCGTTTAAATGATAATCCTTTAAGATTCCTTTATCCACGGCAGTACTTCGATCTTTAACTGGCAGTACTTTGACTTTCTACTTAGCAGTACTTTGACCTTTTGTCTTGTATGTCCCAACAATCCTCCCCTAACTTGAATTCTACTTGCTTGACTTCAAGTTTCTTGATAGTTGGTCTTCTTTGTTCAGCATCAGTCTGTCTTGTCATTAAAGCAGTACTAGCCTTTAATCTTTTAAGCTTCATCCTTTGAGCAGTATCTTGTACACAATCTGTTTGAGTATCTTGAAATGTAACCCCTTGTTATAAACATAAACACTTCTCTTTGTCTTAGCATCAAACAGATTGTTCTTCTCAGCAACGTGTCTTCTCAGCAACGTAAATGGTTTTTATGAGCCTTTACCAAGTAGCCATTTACTCTTGGGCTAGTCAGTTCTTTGGTACCTAGAAAAGGTAATAATCCATGGTAAACTGAAAACCACTTCAACACTCAGAACATTAATCATAGTGTGTTGAATACTATATGACTTTTGGTAAGTCATTACAACCATAAACGGATTTGATAAGTCTTTACCTGTAGCCGTTTGCTCAGGACTAGTCAACTCTCAGTAATAAAACATTGGTGAGTTGAGGACCATATAGTTTTGAGCAAACTATTAAAGCTATCAACGGATTTGAGTTCTCTTTACCAAAAGCCGTTTGCTTTGGAGTAGCCAATAATTCAGTGTAATACCATGGTGTATTGATCACCATACAATTTTTGGTAAATTGTCAACCATCAACAGATTTGAGATGTCTTTACCAAAACTGTTTGATTTGGACTAGTCAATTCTTATGTTTGTTAGACATGGTGAATTGATTACCATTTGCTGTGTGGTGGTTAACCAACACTCAATCCCTTAAAACAGTTTGATTTTCAAATATTTGTGCCTTAAACCTTTTTGCACACTCAAATCTTCACAATATTTCAAAAACAACCTTTTAACTAACAGTACTTTCAACAAGGTACTGTTTGTTTTAAACTAGCAGTACTTTGAACAAAGTACTACTTTGTTCAAGTTAAGACCAGTTATCAAAGTAAGATATCACAAAAGACAATTTTGAATACAACATCACCAGTTGTTTAAGAAATGTCCACCATCTTCATTTAGATCCACAAGATGAACAGATTCTCAAAGTAATAGCGGACTCAGTCTCATCATCACTTCCAATGGCCATTATCTAGCATCCTTATCATCAACTCTCTTGAAAGAGGCAATCTTCTTTCACCAGCATGTGAATCATAGAGCCATCTTCTATCACTTAGTGTTAAGCACTTCGAAGATACAAGAACACCTCCAACGTATGATTTCGCCAATCATCTTGATCCTTCCCATAAGTCATCATTACATGAATCAGCCGTCTCCAAATAATGTTTAGATCACCTAGAAGCATCAAACCTAAGCCGGTTGGAGGAATGTGCTCATAATAGTCATCAACAACTCGATATAGGTGATATAAATCCTGTCTATCTAAAACATGCAGTATCTCCCATAAAGTATCAAAAGCCCTGAAGTGATTATTTTCTCTGTGAAGAATGAGATATCTCTCCAACAGGTGAATCAAAAACTTGGAGCTCTGTAATCATTGAGATTCCTTCTAATGGAACTCTCTCCATCTTGTGCATTCTTTTCAAATCCTACAATCCTAAGATAGTTTCTAAGCTCATCAATAGTTTCTGTTCACACTTAGGCTTCTTTGATGGCTGTTCATCAGCCAATTGTAGCTTTACAGTTCCTTGAGAGTCTTTTTGCATCTCTTTCTTCACATCTCCCTTTCTTTCCTCTGAATCCATTGGAATAAAGTTCTATGAGGATCTTTAAATATATGCTTGAACTTTGTCGAATAATTCCCCTTCATGGGATACTTAAGTTTGCAAATTTTAGTATCCTTGACCTTTTTAAGAAACTCATCAATGGATTTCTTCTGAGCAAGAGAAGTAGGGTTTCCTAAGTAGTCTTTGGCTTGTTTTCTTTAATTCTTCAAACTCTTTCTTTCTCATCTGCATGTCCCATCTCATGCATGATCTTCTAGCACCTCCTCATCATTTGTAGTTTTCCAAGGCTGCCGAGTTTGTTAAGAGATCGTTTTCTTCTTTTTTTTATGGTTCTTCAACACAGTATCCTTTTTGCCTTTATCTTATGGTTAGTACCTTAGAGTATCAGTACCTTGAGCTGGCTGTTTGAGGTTGAGATTGTATGGACCAGGAATGCTCTAACCTCTTGGGCTAAGATAGCAACAAGAACTTCCAGCAGCTTTAAGATGATCATCAGACTCCATAATTGAATTGGACGGAGAGGGCTTGAAGGAACCTGCTTTCATCCTCAAAATTGTAAGGGTCCTTGGAGAAATAGTATACCCTGTCTAACAGTACTTTTGAGTTGTCTCCAAATCCAGTTCTTCTGTATCTCCACTCTTTACATTAGAAGCTTCTTTCTCCTCAATATTAACTTCTTCCGTCTCATCACTGTTTCTTTCCAAATCAGGAGTAACAGCAGCATCTTTGTCAACAATATCATCAAAGAAAGGATGTGCTGAATCTTCTCTTGAACATTGTGCTCTTCAGACAAAGTTCTTCATCCTATTCTCCCCAATTTTGACTGACAGACAGTTTCTTCTTATGCTTCTTCTCTTCGTCTCTTTGCTGCTTAAGGTTTTTGATGCGCACCCAAAAAGCATGATGCTGCCCACTGTACGAAACAATTTGGACATTTTCTTGAGCTTGGCTTTAGAGCTGATTATTTGTTTAGCTTGAGAAAGGGTTTGCCACTTAGTCTTCTTAACTTCCAAGTTCAAAGCGTATAAATCTTAAAGTCCCTCATCACCTCCAGATGTATTGAGACCCTGTGGGATGTATAATCATTAGGAGATTTAGGAATAGAAGCAGCATCGTGAGTTCAGCGTAACCATGGAAGTCAGCCAGTCCCTTTGAATTTCAGCAGTCCCATTGAGAGGTAGCATACCTTGTACTGATCAGTACTTTGAGAAATGAGCACAGCCTTGATTGGAGTGACATGAGCATCCCTTTGCAAACTTGCAAAGCCCTAGAATGAGGACTAGTACTATGTTCTTCCTCCGCTGCCAATGCTGTGACTATCCTCAAACATAATTGAGTCAAAAAGGCGTAATCCTATCATGAGAACTTATACTATTGCATCCACATAGAATGAAAAAACTTTAGAAGGAAAGTTGAAACTGATGGATAACAAATCTTGAGGTCTGTCTACCCCTCACCTCTAAACTGCTTAACAAAAACAAGTGAACGAACCTAGGATACATAAGAAAAGGTGTAACTCATTTTGAAATAGTCCTAGCATCCCAAGATAGAATCATCAAGGAAAAGTTAAACTTTTGGTTTGTGGCTAGACTACAAGAGCAAGGCAATGTTTGTCCAAATTGTTTCCCATGAAGTGCTCTTATGACTTAAACAGTGGAAGGTAAGACATGAACTAAAAACTTTCCACTGTGGGCGTAAACAAGGTTTATAGAAAGTGAGGTGTGCTAGTTACCCTCGTAGCCAATATCACTGAGCGTGTTCCCAAATACTTTGCTTAGAAAGCAATCAACTCCATTTTTCAACATCCAAGAGTAGTCAGCTCGAATGGATTGCTTCAAAATCAAAATCTTCTTGCCAAGCTACCCATGGCGCAATGTGAGGTAACATTCATTGATCACTTGGAGTGAAGTCGTAGCCCAAAATTGTTGAAGCCAAGGACCGATGAGATCGGGATCGACCAACAAAGAATAATTAATGGAGCAGCCAGTGAGAAAGTCGATGATTTGATAAAAATCAGCATTCTGTGCTGTCTTTTCCACACACGCAATCATGTTGTGCTTGTTACAAGTACGAATATTTGCCATTTGAAAAGAATTGGATGTGCGTCGGAGGTTGTAAATTAAAAAATTTATGAATGAAAGTAAGTAAAGTGAGAGAAAAATGCAATTCAGTTGAGTATTTATAGGTTGCGACGGCTAACTAAGAAGTTACCGTTGTAGATACGTTTTTAGCGCAAAAACGTACGTTTGACCGTTGACCGAACGTTAGAACAGTACACTTGTAGTTCTAAAGCTGTACTTTCTAGAGGCGAAGCAAGATACTGCGTTGAAGTTGGCTAAGCAGTACTTTCAACTTAAAAAGATGTCCAACTCAAATATGTGCAACAACAACCCTTCAACTTTGCAAACTATCTCTTCAAATCACCAAATCTCTGAAAAATCATTCATATCCTCCCCTCAAATGTATCGAGAGTGCTTCCAAAAATCCAATCTAATCAAACCAGTACTTTACTTGATCACCAGTACTTTATATGTGATCCTCCCCTCAAAGGTAGCTATGGGTTCATCATCCCAATTGTTACCACCAAAAAGTTAAATCTTGCCAAGTCAAAGCCTTTGGTAAGTAAATCTGCTACATTGTCATCAGTATGAACCTTGACCACATTAATAGCTCATAACAACTCGAATGAAGTGGAGTCGAATCTGAAGATGCTGGTCTGTCGAGTGAATGAACAAGGATTCTTCACAATGCAAATGGTGCTGGCACTCATTGTCAATATGAGATTCAGTGTTCATGAAGTTAAAACCAAAATCAAGTAGATTGAATTTGCATCCATATACCTGAGCAAACAACTTGCATACTGCAACATAATTCAGTCCTCAGTAAGAAGATATAGCCACAGTTTGTTTGTTCTTGCATTGCCAAAAAACGATTCTTCTCCAAGATATTGACATCTCCTGAGTTGATCTTCTATCAATTATTGTCCTAACAAGCACTGTCCGAAAAGCTTCAAGTGAGAAAGGAGAGAGTCATAGGATACCATAAACCCAATTTTGGTTGATGTTTGAGGTATCTAAAGATCCTTTGACAGCTATGTAGGATTGAGGAAAACCTTTGGAGTGACTTGAAATCTTCACACAGCCAACCAGCAAACATTATATGACTGGTCTTGGAAGCAAGTTGAAGTACATAGACACCCAATCATAGACCTATAAAGATTGTACATCAAAACATCATTCACCTTCCTTCATCTTATCCTAGGAGATAAATGAGCTTCAATGGGGGTGGATGCAGCTTAAAGGTTCTACAAGTCAAACTTGTTGAGAATTCTTTCACATATTTGTCTTGACTTAGAAAAAAACCCACCATTGGATTGCTTGACTGACGCCCCAAAAAGAAAGTAAGTTCGCCCCAGGAACTCCATCTTGTAATTCCTTTTGCAAAGAATCTTCAAAACCCTTCACCAAAGAAGATAACTTGGTATATCCAAAGCTGATAATCATCACATATACCTGTACCAACATGATATCTCTTCTATCCTTCTTAATAAACAGAGTTTTATCAATAGCCCCTCCTCCTATAGCCATGTTTCAAAAGAAAAGTGGAAAGTCTTTCATACCATGCTCTGGGCTTGATGCAGTCCTAACAGTCCTTGACAACTCTGTAGACCCTGTTGGATAGCAGATCTTCAAAACCTGGAGCTGTTCGACATACACTTCTTCTGTGCTGTTGCTCATAAGAATGCACTCTTGAATCCATTCTGATAGACAATGAAGCCCAGAAAGAAGCAAATGCCAAAAAGAAGTCTTAATGCTTCAATTCTGGCAACTAGAAGGTGCAAACACGTCATCATAATCCACACCTGCTTTTTTTTTACCCTTGTCTGTACCCTTGTGCAACTAGGTCGGCGTTGTTCTTGATAATAGTACCCCCCCGTTCATAACTCTCTTGTTCTAAAAACCCATTTAGTTCCCATCACCCTCTTGCCATCTGTCAGGTCACATAACACCCATACCTCTGTAGCTAGAATTGAAGTAGTTTCATCTCTGCATCGCTTCAACCCAACTTCATCTGCTAAGCTTGAGAGAACTTTCTTTGGTTCCTCTGGAGATAGAGAAAACAAGCAAACAGTGCAGGTTTGCTGATCTATTGTGATTAGTTTCAGTATTTGTTTGTATAAAAAGACAGCAAAGCATATGTTGGTTTGAAGTACTTGTCTTGAAGCTTTCTTCTGGTTTGAACCCTCGGCAGTACTTTTGCCATAATTTTTGACTTTGAGGATGAATCTATGATTCAAAGTGTGGGAATTAGAGGGAAATCAATGGTAGGATCCATGTTGTGTAGTCAGCTACTCACCCTTCCTCAGCATCAAAAGAGTTGTAGAGAAAACTCCATCCTTTGGAATATCATCATCAGAAATCTGTAGTGTATTGCAGTCTGTGAGAGTGTATTAGCATCTTAGGAGTGAAAGTACTCTGTCAACACATCTTTTCCCTTGTCAATGCTATTCTCCTTCTTTTCCTCTTTCAAAAAAGCAATCCTTGATATCATTATGAGCTTTGGCAAGAGATCTAGATGCCTCCAAACTTACAAGCTCATCATGTAAAGCTTGTTCTGTAGAGGACAATGGAACTTCTTTTGCAGCAGTACGTTCCTCTGGATGCATAGGCTGAGCTGTATGAACAATGAACTGCTGGTCATCTAAGTCTTCAACATCATCCAAGGTAGAAACTTTGTCTCCTGAATTAGCATAGTTTTCTTTCCTAAACAGTATTAGCTTCATCGAAGGAGTTAGAAGGGTCAAGATCAAACTTCCAATCAGGACCTTTTTCCCTTTTGATTCTCCTGATTCTCAAGAAAGTTGATATGAATTAACAGTCTTGAACCTTTCCTTGTGACCACCCCTGTTAAAGACTCTAAAACCGTTTGCTGCTAAGTAGAATATCCCAACAAATAGCCTTCTTGATGACTTTGCCATCAAACTTACCCAATAGAATCTAGGGGAATTAAGTATAGTCTGTGAGCATCCAAAAGGTCACAATGAAACTGATGTAGGGAGATCTCCATCAAAATTTCATAAGGAGTCCCTTCATTTGAGTTTATTACCAAATACTCTATAACCACATAGCAGTCGAATTAACTGCTTCAGCCCCGAAAAACTGAATAGGCAGAAAGATAAGTCTGCTTAACATAGTTTCTAGCAGCTTCAATGAGAGTCATATTCTTCTTTCTGCAACACCATTTGCTGAGGAATTCCTTGCTATGCTAATATTCTCTCTTAATCTTTCATGGCACAAAACTCATTCATAAGTTGCTTCGTTTGTACTCTGAACCATTGTCACACCTGATGGACTTCAAAATATGTCATAGCCTGTTTTCCAAACCCACAATCAAAGCAAGAAGGCAAATCATATGTTTCATCCTTGTAGGCCAAGAAAAACACCCAACTGAATTTGCTGCAATCATCAGTGACCACCAAGCAGTACTTCTTCCTATTTACACTCTCCACTGAAACAGGTCCAAACAAATCCATATGTAGCAATTCAAGAGGTTCTCTGACAGTTCTTTCCTCAATCTTCTTGCAAGATGCCCTGTGCTGTTTACCCTTTCTACATGCCAAACATGATGATCAGCTTGAATGTCTTTGAAGGTAAACCCCTAACCAGATTGCCTTTAACCAACTAGTAGATATTATTGAAATGACATGCCCCAGACTTCTGTGCCATAAGACAAGCTTCATCCTCTTTGACTTGCAACCAAACAAAGATGATTCCACCAGAGGGAATAATATTCTTAGATCCAGGCTTGTAGACATCATTCTTCTAGGAGCTCTTATGAATTACCCGAGTCTTCATCATCAACAAACTTGAACTTTGGAGATAGGATAAGACATTCTTTATCTGTGAATAGAACATTGTGCTTCTTATCACAGATTTGAGAAACAGATAAAAGATTAAACTTGAGCTCTTCCACATAGCTAACTTTCTCAAAGTCTAAGCATGATGTCTTAATGGTTCCTTTTCCTGAGATTCTTCCACCTTTAGAGTCATTTCCAAAAGCCACATAACCACCCTTGAACTCTTTAAAATCAGACAGCTTGTCCTTGTCTCCTGTCATACTTCCAGAGCATCCACTGTCAATGATAGCATAGTCCTTGAGATCTTCTTCTGGAATAGCCCTATACAAACATTTCAAAGCATTAGACTCTTTTATAGGACCCAATTCATAACAGACTTGGATACCCCCTATGGAGTTCATACTCAAATTGCTTGATGTGAAAGATCCATTATCGCTATTCACAGAATCTAGATAGTTTCCCATTTTAGACTCCATGCTTGTTTTGAATTTATCATTGCACTCTTTTTGACAGCTTTGTGGAAGTAAACTGCTTGAGATCCAACAGTACTTACCCTTCTAACCCAAAATAGATTTCACAGTTTTCATGGGTTTTTAGTTGTCTGTAAGTGATCCCTTGGGTTTAGAGGACCTTGATAATGGTGAGTAACTTGAGATTCTAGGTCTTCGATTATCCATCCTTGGATAATAACTTCCATCAGTAACTTCGTGAAATTGCTGCTTGTGTACTCTATTCTAGCAGATACCGATTGATAAAGTCACATTAGAAGTACTTTTTTGAAGGGTACTGTTTGTGTATTTTTGGTCTAGCAGTACTTATCAACCCATCCCTTGTAAGTACTGCTGATGGAATAAAGGATCTTCTTTGGTGAGGGTACCTAGAGTTTTTTGAGAAATTACAATGGTTCACTCTTTGGATGTTGTTCCAAACTGATACCCTGTTTCCCTTGAACCCTGTGTTCCCTTAGGATTATGATTTGGTTTGTTTGAAGTCTATTCAGTTAAGATACAATCCTTAATTAGGAATTAGAGTGTACCATACTATATCAAAACATAATTACTCCCCTAAGTTTGCTCCCGATCCCTTTGTCCCTAGATTCCTTGTCCAACACTATTATGATTGTTTGGTGACCTCTGTTTTCAAAGGATGTTTCACTATTCCTCTGAGTTAAAAGCAGTTTCCATTTGCCTTTTCATGAAACATCAATCAGTCTCTCATCATCACTATCCACAACCCAATCATCAATTATGACTTTATTTCTTATCAATTTCTGTTGACTGATTTTGTTTTCTCTTGAATTAACAACTTTATTTCTAAATGGCTATTCATCTATCCCTTAAAGGAGACATTTGCCCTAGGAAGGAATAATTGTACCTGTAGGTGGAGGTACTATAGCGTTGTAGAGCCTTTTCTCTTTTGAAATTTTCGTAACGCAGAATCAGTCAAAGTATTTCATCCCCAGATGAAATGTCACTTACCATACAATGCTACTCAATCCAAACCCTATAACATGACCTTATCAGACACATAACTTTGTTTGTTTAAGGACTTTTTTTGAAGTTAACATAACATTTGACCATTTCTCAATTTTACTTTGACAATCATCTCGGTCTTTTAAGCTTACTAATCCTTTGAGGTTTTTCTTCTAGATTCAAATCTCTTATCTAATCTATTCCAATTTGTTCATGAACTTATCACCCCATGCAATTCATTCTTTTCATGTGATTTAAGCATGATCCACTAATGACTCTAAGCTCATTTTGAATATCCTAGAAGTCAGTCCAAGCTCCTTGAAAATTATCCTCTTTCTATTTGAATAGTTTTCAAGCAACAGTTATATAAGACCTTAACTACCATTTGAACAGTAAGGTACCTTCTGAGTTTGTAGCCATAAGCTAGAGATATGAAGCATCATCATCTTATTGCTCCATACAAAATCACCAAGTCCATCTTGTCCAAAGTGGCACATGAATCTGCATCAAAAACACAATGCTCCAAACATCTAGTTCAACCCAGTCAGTGCCATCATAGCATATGTACACGTTCAGCAACTAATTCCTTGGTCCAATCAATGTCTTCATTGTTGTCCTGTTTTCTCACTAAGGCTTTGAGTTTGAATCTTCAAGCCAAAGTCTTCTTTTCCTGACGACCATTTGCTCCTTTTTCTTATACTTTAGCAAACCGACACTCTTAGCACAATGACCCAACATTTGACAATCTAAAACATTCAAATCTTTGATTTGTCAAAGGTGATTCCCATACATTGGCTTGAGATCAATTGGTCTTCCGTCTTCCTCATAAACTCCTTATCCTACGCAGTTATCAAGCCACCTGCCACCAAATGATCATTTCTTCCATACATCAATCATCAATATGTAGCAGGTCCTTCAACATCATGAGTGTAGGCATGGATGCTTGTTGAGAAAAGAAGGAACATATATTTCCATCTGAGTGAGAAGCATAGTTTAGGAGCAGGAACCTTGCTTGAGCAGCTTGTGTATATCCTTTGGGATATTTGTTGGTTCAGCAGTACTATTGTTTTCAAAGTACTGCCCATGACTTCTGTGGACCGAAAGGCAATGTTTGTGATCTTTGAATTAGCGACACCCTTCAATTCATTGCTCTACACCTTTTAATTTTGTTGTAGAGATCATCTAAAGTCTAACTCAACCAATCCAGGTTTGTATCCGTCGAATCAGGTAGCCACTACAAGCTACACAGATGGGAAGGCGTCTTAGAAACTTTAAGTTATTCATCTTCATGGACACTGTAGCATCATGTAATTTCAAGCATGCCTGAGGATATGCTGAAACTTTCGTATGCATGAAATCTATTCTTCCCAGATCCAAATAGTAAATGTCTCAAATTGTTGTTTCAACCGATTCTTTTGCATCTTCTTTAGATCTTCGTCCTCCAAAACATGCTTTTATGGCTTCCATAAAGATCTTGAGCATCTACAAGGCAGTCATGAAAACTGAGAAGGATGTCTAATCAGGATGGCAAGAAAGCAGTATATTAAGGGCATTCTCATGTTTCTTCTTGCGTATTGCAGCAAGTGAAGTCTTTGGTGCAGAACACTGAGTGAGAAGCAGGATCAGTTGTGGTTTGTTTCCATTGTGATTATGTCTTATAAGTATGTGATCAGTGATAGCAAATGTACTGTCGCATCTTCATGGACTCCTAGTCATATTACCTTCTTTGATTTATAGGGATTCTAAGTGCAGTAACGGACGAGGGTGGGAGGGATAGGTTCTGTTACAGACATCTTTAATGAGTTTAGAAAGATTTCTGATTGAGTAAAAGTTCTTCCAGATCAGAGTCTCTTCACAACTCTGATACCACATGTAGGATCGATATTTCCTTATTGAAACACTGATATAACTGTCAACTATGCGGAATCTAGTTTGCTGTACTTAAGAAGAACACGACAATAGATTCTCGCTCAACATTTCTATCATAAACCTTTGAATCTGCCAAAACTGCAGTCCCTAAAACAATTCTAATAAATTCTTAACTCGTGTTTTAATATTGTTACATTATCTTCCTAGAGATCCTTTTATAAACATAAGAAAAGCCACTAGTAATGTACAGTCTTGTATATCATAAAACTCTAATCAATACTAATCATTAAACGAACTGTTACAAGAAACAATTACTAACTAGTTTAAATGATAATCCTTTAAAGATTCTTTATCCACGAGGCAGTACCTCAAAAAATAGATCTTTGACTACAACTCGACTTTCTACTTAGCAGTACTTTGACTTTTTGCTTAGCAGTACGTTGACCAATTGACTTGTTTTTCCCAACACAGTGTATGAGTTTGGTGAAGTTACATGAATGGTCCCTCAACTATATATATTGTATTGCAAATGTAGTCCTTGTTATATGTTAAAGGTTTTGTGGATTTGCAAGCACCTAATATATGATTTTCGATAGAACCGAAAGATCGTATATATCTATTACACGATATTTCTTATCGAAATTACATAACTTTTACTACTAAATCTACTAAAAACAAGAATAACACTTCCGAGAATGATAAACTTCTTCTGAGAACACAAATACCACTTCCGAGAACTGCTAACGAGATAAAACTACACTCGATAATCCCAAATACTCATATTTACTGTCAAAATCGATCTCGAAAGCTCTAAAACTTTAACCGAATTCTTCGAACATCTTTGTACGCTTCTCGGACGTGAAAAAAAACTCAAAAATTGAACACTCTACTTCTCTATTGGCTCTATTACCACTTGATAGGTCACATTAATCTTGAATCAATCATATCGAACATGTATGCATAGAGAGAATAGTAGAGAAGGCAAGTAAATGAAATTCAAATGAAATAAAAGGGAGGGAAAATTGAAAGAGTTTGTTACAAGTGCATCACCCTCTAATGAAGATTAGAGGGGTATTTATAGTTAATGGAAGGAGGCTTCCCTTCCTTATTTTCCTAACTTGTCACATCTAGTCCCTAGACTTTGGTAATTATGCTATTTCATTCTTTTAGCATAATATACCTTATTACAAACTACTTTGACATTATTAAAAGAAACACTAATTACTTAAATAATACAAAATCACATAATCGACACTTTTAATGATCCTAACAAGGAAGGCCAGGTAGATCTTCAAGAAAAACTTCCGGAAATTCTCTGACTACTGGGATATCTTTTAGTCTCTTCTCGTTTGATTTCTTTTCCATTACTTGGATTACGAAAACTTGACAACCTCGGGATATATATCTTTCGGTTTTTATACAGGATATGAGATTTAGTCGGGTTTTACTTTGGTCACCTCGAATGATCAAAGTTTCACCGTTGATTAGGATGTGGATGACTTTCTCGTCACAAATAATTCTAGCATGATACTTGGATAGCCAATCCATACCAATGATGACGTCGAAACTACCGAGTTTGATCGGCATAAGATCAATTTCGAAAGGTTGGTTTAACAAAGTCAGAGTTGCACCCTGAATAACGGTGTTTGTGCTTACTAGGTTTCCGTCAGCCATTTCGATATTGTAAAAGGTATCTATTGTAATGGGTGGAATATTTAGCATAGAGGCAAGAGATATGGATACGAAGCTTTTATCGGCTCCAGAATCAAATAATACTCTAGCTAGATGTTGGTTTAGAAGGAACATACCCGTGACTACGTTCGGGTCTTGGTGAGCATTCCTATCCCTCAGCATGTAGGCTCTTCCCTAAGCATTGTTGTTGGTCTTTCGGCACTGATTTGCATAATACCCTTTCTCTCTATAGGCATGACAAGTAACTGTCACTGGTAGTAGATTACTTCCAGTGGCTGGCCCTTAGTTTATGCAGTTCTTGGTCAGATGGTCACCTTTTGTAAGTATTACACTTGACAGTGCAAGGTCCTATGTGATGCAGAGTGCATTTCTTACACAAGGGACGGTTTCCAGTATACCTATTGTTTTCAGTTGGAGTGACAGCATAAGACCTGAAGGTTTCTTGTCTTCTGTTCTGTTGTGGTTGGTGATTATTGTAGCGGTTGTTGGTGTTGGTGTTACGGTAGTTGTTGTTATTATCGTTGCGGTAGTTGTTGTTGTTGAAAGTTCTTCTGTCGTCAAACTTTTGTTTGTGATCACTTGATACTTGCACCGGAGTGTGCTTTGTTACCTGATCCATTAGCCTCTAGGCTATGTTAATGGCTTCCTCTAGAGTTTGAGGTTTAGAGGCGGTAACATTCCCTTCAATACTTCGAGGCAATCCCCCGATGAAAACTTCCATCATTTTCTCAGAATCTGGCACCATAGTGGGACACAAGGTTGCCAATTCCTGGAATCTTCTCACATATGCCTTGAGATCATTCCCCTTCACAGTCAGATGGTAAAATTCATCTTCCATCTTCTGGACCTCAGTTCGGGGACAATACTTCTTTATCAAAAGCTTCTTGAATTCAACCCAGGTAATCTTGTAAGCTTCTTTTCATTTTATTTTTTTCTTCTATACAATAGGTCTGGTCAAAACAGAATTCTACCAAGATAGAGTTCTTCACGTTAAAAGTACCAGTAGCATATTTCACTTTGCATGTCTTCGTACAGTTGACATATGGGAAACCACTTGATTTCAATTTTGCCAACCAGAAGATAAGTCCAACAGCTCCTTCTGAACCTTTGAAGTTGATAGGTTGGCAGCTCATGAACTCTTTGTAGCTACACTGTCTTGCTACAGGAGCTTCTCTTGGTCTGGTGGTATTATCAGTATTTTCCATGTTAGCGGCTTGTGCTTCCAGAGCTGCGGAAACACTATCAGCAATATTAAGTTTCTTGATGGCACGCCTATGTCCTTGGTGGTGACTTCAGATGTTGACATCCTTTTGGGAGGCATTCTATCAACATAGACAACACGTTTAAGCATGATATCCAAGATCTTAAAATGCAAATGTTTATTTTGAACTTTAAGCATTTTTAATAATAGTGAAATCATAGATACTTATTGGATATGGATTCTAACAAGCATCTGATTTATTAGAAGTCACGGTATGATTCATAATGATGACGACGGAGATGTAATATAGGACACATGATGAATATAAAATGGGATAACATTGACTTATGTCATGAACAACTTGCCTTTGTACTGTACATAGTTAAAATTTGACAAGTGTTGTTATTTATACCACACATCCTGTGGCTAGGTTCTAACAAAAGCTATAACTAGTATCTAATCTAGTAGTCCGATGGTCCTTCCTGACTGTTCTTGTGTTCATAGATTGCATTCAGAAGACTTTCCTTATCTGCTTGGTGATGAACCTGGATATCTTTGATGATTTGTTCTAGATTAGCAATCCTAAAGCGAGCCAGAGCAATCTTGTTGTTATTTCCCATTTGCTTTCTTTGAAGTTTAGCAATTTGAGTATGAGACTCTTGGAGTTCAGCTTCCAGATTGTCAAAATATTGTTTTATGATCACCCGACCTTTTCTAAGACCTTCTATCTTGTCTTCTATGTACTCAATGCGTTTGAGAGAGTTCATCTAGATGATTCAAAATTTCCTCAATTTGCTCCTTGTGACGTTCCAGACTTGTCTTACGAGAGCTTTCTCCTATCTCAAATACTTGAGGTAGGGCAGAAGTAGAGGAGGATGATCGGTCACGACCTCGTTTCTTAAGTGGCAATAATTCCTCAGGAAGAAAGAATTATTAAGGATTAAACATTGGAGATAGCATTGAAGATGGAGGCACAATAGTTGGCGGTGGAATAGGTGATTCTTTAGCATAGTATGCATGCATGAATGACCTTCATATAGGGGTCATTATGAAAAAGTGAAAGAGTTGGTGAAGCTATCGGAACTAAACCAAATGAGTTATTTGAAGAGCTAGAAATAAGTTTTTTCTTGGTGAAGCTTGGAACATAGTCTGGTAAAGCCGGGTTATAGTCAGAAGTTAGAGGAAAAAAAGCTTCCTTAATTATCGGAAGTAGGGTGGTTGAGGAGAAGACATCATCTATGTTAACACCCAGTGGTAAATAACACTAAGATTATTATTATAATAGTTTATAATATTATGTACTTTACTACTATTCGGGAGATGTAGTGGCCTAGACTTTCTTGGATGGATAAAGAAAAGTAGTTATAGTTAAGGTTTCAACCTTGTTCTCTATAACCTTGGCTCTTGATACCAATCCATAACACCCTCATTTTGACATATATAATAGCGGAAGCTAATCTGGGGGATTATCTCATAGTATAATAGTCATAATCATAGAAAACGAATCGTAAAGAGACGTTTTTGGAAAATTTAGTTATCATTCATTATTTCATCAGAGTTTTTACAAACAGAGGTCCCAAAATCTACATGAAAACATAAAGTTTGAATGATAACAGTTTAGCCATCTTCAAGTCCGTGCCACTCCATGCCATAAGATGCTTAGTGTGACAATCCATCAATTTGAGATCGTTATTTTATTCTCGAGTATTAAATATAATTCTTGTTTTTTTATGTTGGTTTATGAACTCACAATTTACCGGGAAAGATTTGGATTTACGTTTGCAATTTGAGTACCGTTTATGAAGAACCGGAGAACCCTACGTTACGTATCGACGTTTATATGTTCAAATTTCCGTAGAAATATTTTTATTGCATTCGTTTTTATTTTTCGTGTCTAATGGTATTTTTACATTTTGCGAAAAATGGCTAGAAACGGTACCTTTTTAAATATCAGAACTTTGAAAATAACCGCATTTATAAAATGTGGGACAAGTTTTATAACTCATCCCACTAAATATACACATGCCCCTCGTGTTCAACCTCACAGTGTTCAGAACACACTTGGCACTCCATTTTCTTTACATTATAAACCATACTTTGACCTAGATTTCACCACACTTTACCATTTATCATATTTTAGTGAGCAGAAAACAATCAAAAAACCTCCTCTCCTCTCCAAAATTTCGTGGCTTTTCACCACTATAACACAAATACACTCAGACTTTGAAGATCAAAAATAAAGCACACAATAAAGATGATTTCCTAGTCATTTCTTGTATTTTAGGGTGATTTAAGAAGTTTTCAGGAAGATTAATGCACTTTTGGGGCGGATATATTGGGAGTTTTTATGGAGCTATGGAGTTATAAAAAGGGTGTCAAAAATATATTGGGTAAAGATCAAGAAGTGGGTAAAAGATCTACATTTTTTGGGTGTAAAATCATTATTTTCATCACTTTTGTTGGTATAAATCCCTACTTATTTCTATTGTTCTTATATTTTTATTTCCAAATGTATATGTAATGTATTGTATTTGGATGATCAAGTAATAAAAGTGGCATGCATGTGTATAGATCTAGGTTAAAATGGCAAGATTGATAATTAAAAATTGATAAAAGTCACTAGAAAAAGTAGGCTGTAAAGATAAGTAAGATTCGAATAATTAGGTTGGTAAAATGGGTGATATTATTTGAAAAAGTGGTAGATCAATTTCTTGTGATAATGGGGCTAGTTGGATTCCCAATGGAAAGTTAATATTGAGTGAGATATGCTCATTTTTACCAAAAGATGTCTAATCTGACCCAGCTGAAAAGACGTGGCAAAAAGTGGTATTAGTAAACTGAGTTGATCTTTAAAAGGTAATAAACTATGGTTGTAGACTAAACTTATTGTAGAATTTATTAGTGGATAGTCCACTAATTCCTTATGGTTTGAAAATGGCTTCAAAAATGGTGAACCTAAAAATTTCAGTCAACTTTATCAAGTTGACCATTGTATAGTAAGTGTACCTTTGTACATAAAATGATATATAAGTATATGTAAACTAAAACTTGATGTAAAAATAGTTTATAATCTGTAATATATACTTAAATATGTAACTTTGGATATAAAGTTTGAATCTATACCATTTACGGTTTATGAGATACGCCTAATTTTGTAAACCTAAAATATACACAACAATTCTTACGTCTATAAAACACTACAATTATTTCAATAATTTTTCGACTTAAAACCCGAGATGGTAGGACCCATCTCTTGGGATTTTCAAACATATGACCTACTGACCTTAACTTATATCGACCTCGAAAACCCGAAAAATTTATATAAGTTATACACATAAACTTAAAATAAGCCATAAGACTTAAATAGGCCACTAGGCCCAAATACACTAATTATATTTATAAGACCTATTGGGCTTAGCAATGGGCCCAACCCACTTGGGCCTAATGTTTAGACTAAGGCCTGGTCATGGACTATTAAAATGGGCCAAGTTACTTGTAACACCCCCAAAATGGGTCGGCAAGCGGATTAAGGGTCCGGTCGCATGTTACTCAAGGTTCAATGTACAAGTATATATATAGAACGAAAAAAAGTCGTTTAAATTGATACATTGGATTTAAATAAAAGACACATTACAAAAGCTTATAGCTTTACTTGTTCTTTGTTTAATATTACAAAAGATAACATAAATTTCCCAAAACATGATGCACATAAATCTTTAACAGTGCAATCCAAAACGTAATCCAATGCATCCTTGGCACCTCGTGCCTATTGACCTCCTGAAAACATTGCTTAAAACGTCAACAAAAATGTTGGTGAATTCATAGGTTTATGTATTTAAATTATGCAGGACCGCAAGACTTTCCGTGTGTTTACAAATATGCCAACAATCACAAAACCAGATTACTGTTGCACTTAAGCTCATGACAATGAAGCTTCAAACATATATTTTGTATTTTAGCAGTTATTTTGCCCGTGCAGACTGTTGTAACCCGCAACATACATGTTTCAAACATCGGTTCAAGTTTGTTCCCGGTGATAGCTAATCACCCAAACGGGGAGGTTAATCCCATTAGATCTATTTATAACATTCGAGCGCTCCACTAATGCATATTAACAACTAACATCTATGCAATTGACAGTTCAGATAATCCATGGGCTCAGGAGGGTCTATCGCTTCTTATGGCAAACACATAATCAATATACTTTAAAACACTTGCGTTCCAATTTACAAACAAAGCCATGTTCTCACCCCCAAATAATAGTAATTCAGTTCAAAACTGTATAATGTGTTGGGTGCCTTGAACTCACCTTGAGTACAGCTTAGTCAAATTAATCACTAGATAAACGTCTCACATAGAACGATAGATGCAAACCTATTAAATCTTATAGTTGTTACATCGTACTAGCGTTCGGGTATCATATTTTAAGAGGTTTCATGACATGAACATTACGAGGTTGTTGGGCACTTTAAATCGTAAATCCAAAAACTCGTCGATACGCATTCGAAGAGGCCTTATTATGAAACTTCCCTAGTTTTATAGCAACTTTGATAACACTCAGTTTCGATATACGCATATATAACCGACTAATCGTTTTAGTAAAATAATATTTATAAAGTGAAAACGTTATAATATACTTCGGTAAAAAATGACCTAAATTTGTCTGTTTTTAAGGCCCGTTGCTCGCGTTTTTACGTACACGTCTTCGTAGTATGACGAGTGATCAAATTTTACATTTTTAAGTTTTTGATTTCTGCGATGATTGTGTTTTTAATGATTCCCAACAGCTCGTTGTCGTTTTTGGGTTTAATTAGGTGTATAACTTTAATCGTAATAAAAATTATGCGTTTTAATCCCGGATTTTAGTGATTCCTTCGGAGTTACGTCTGAGTTTTTAAAAGATGTTTTATATTTTATAAAGTTGGGGGTACGTTGATGAATAGTACTTTACTGTTCATAGGTTTGTAAAATTACTTTATTAACTTTAATTATTCGAAAAGTCGTAGTTTATTGCGTTATAGTTCCGTTTTTAGCGATCTGTTTTTAGCGATTCTTTCGAGTACGATCTCGTAATTAGAAGTTATATCATATTTTTGAATTTTTAAAAATATTAGTTTCTATAATGAATAGTAACTTTTATAAAAATAGTTTTATAAATGTATTTATAGTCGTAAACTAGTATTTAACGTATCTTTTTCGTTATAAATCAGTTTTTCAAGTTTCTTATCATTTTGGAATCGTCACGAGACGTATTATCATATTATTATGTCAAACTCACTGTATATAATTCGGATTTAAAACAACCCCTAAGTATTTATGTGTATAACTTTATAAAAACCTTGTTTTATGTATTAATTAGTTTAGTAGTTTAATATAGAAACCCTAATAACTATTTTTAACACATGTGATACTTATAATAATGTGCAAGATCATCCATAGTCCTTATAAATTCATTATAGCAAGTTTAACAATTTACTTTCCATTACTTTCACATGTGAAGATTAAGTAATCTTATAAAACCCTAATTTAACCTAAACATGTTTATACTTAAACCATATGTTAACATACTTTTACATTCATTTTTCCATGATATATATAACCATATGACATAAGAATAAGTGCATAAATTCATAAACATAAGTGAAAACTCATTTTACATATTAAAAAGTCCTTAGTGGTGATTTAGCCATAATTAACATATTACACATAAAATCATAAGAAATAAAAGTATGAAGGAATTAGGAAGACCTTAGGGATGATGTATGAGATGTGAAATGAATGCTAAACCCATGTTTAGACTTAAAACCCAAGCTTTCAAGCTTATAAACCCAAGATTAGGTTTGAAACCCTAATCTTCCCTTTTCTTCTTAAATCCTTGCAAATGATTATCCAAGGCTTGCAAACACTTTAGTGTGCCTTAGGATTGATGTGTAAAGGGTTGTATAGGTTGTATAAAAGTTTTGTATGGTTTGCTTAAGGATGGCTTTTGAGCCGTGGCTTAATATAGAGAGAAAGAGAGAAAGAAATAATTTTTGTAAGTATAAGAGTGTTACTTCTCTTATGCATGCATGAAATATATATAGGAGAGTATTATGAAGATATTTACTTGCAAACTTTGACCAAGAAATTCAAAGGGGGGAGGGGTATGCCGTGGGTTTTCAAAGGGACCAAGGGAGGGAAACAAGGGCTTTAATGCCTTTGTTCCTTGGTTCCTTATAATGGGAATCATCCCATTAAAGTTAGGAAGGTGTTTACTAGTTATTTCATTTATATAATTATGTATTTACTTGTGTAATTATAAAAGAAAATGTGTAAGTAAAGTTTATAAATAAATGTGAAGTGTAGTTTTATTTTTATAAAAGTATACTTGTAATGTCTTTGTTAATTTGTACATATACATTTATATAGGGCATTTATATGTATGCTCATATACATAAAGTTTTATAAACTTTGATCATTTTATATAAACGTAGGTATTTGTTGAAGCGTACGTTAATTTTTAGGGTTCCGGGAAAACCTAATTGTCATTTATCGCTAAACGTAAACACTTTCACGTATCCGATAAAATAACTTGTGAAATGTTAATAATTATTCTCAAAATAATTGCTTAACCCTTGTTTGACGTAAACAATAATTTGCTTGATGCCTGTTTACGTTAACTGATCATTTTTTAGCTTACGCGATGTAACTTAATGATTTCCATTAAAAACAAACGCGTACAATACTAAAAATAATTAGCGACTTATCAAAGTCATACATTGTCCTAAAACACAGGGTGTTATAGTCTCCCCCGGTTAGCTGAGCCTTGTCCTCAAGGCTTAAGATGCAGCACTTGACGACGGCCTGGTCTTTGAGAACAGATGTGGGTATTTCTTCCGGAATTGATCTTCGCGTTCCCACGTAAACTCAGGACCTCTCTTGGAGTTCCATCGTACCTTGACTAATAGGATACGGCTTCGCTTCAACCGTTTAACTTCACGATCTGTGATCTCTATAGGTTCCTCGACAAACTAAAGCTTGTCATCAAAATGAAGCCCATCCAACGGAACGACTAAGGGTTCGTCGGCATGACACTTCTTTAAGTTGGACACGTGAAATGTATTATGAACTTTGCTCAGCTCCTCAGGAAGCTCGAGCTTGTAAGCAACATCTCTAACCCTTTTTATTACCTTGAAAGGTCCAACATATCTGGGGTTTAACTTCCCTCGTTTGCCAAAACATACTACCCCTTTCCAAGGCAAAACCTTAAGCATCACTTTATCTCTAACCTCAAACTCCATCGGCTTACTCTTCAAATCATCGTAGCTCTTTTGCCTATCACGAGCGGCTTACATCCTTTGCTTAACTTGAATGATTTTCTCAGTCATCTCTTGTACTATCTCTGGACCGGTGAGTTGAACTTCTCCAACCTTAGCCCAACAAACAGGCGAACGACATTTTCTACCATATAGTGCCTCAAAGGGTGCATCCTTAATGCTAGCATGATAACTGTTATTGTATGAAAACTCGACCAATGGCAAATGTTTAACCCAACCATTTCCAAAGTCAATCACGCAAGCACGAAGCATATCTTCGAGAGTTTGAATGGTTCTCTCGCTTTGTCTGTCAGTTTGCGGATGATATGCCGTACTCATATCTAAACTTGTACCCAAAGCTTTCTGAAGTGACCTCCATAAATTTGATGCGAACCTAGGGTCACGATCACAAATAATCAAGACTGGTATTCTATGCCTCGTTATTACTTCCTTTAGGTACATTCTCGCTAGTTTCTCTAGAGGGTTAGTTTCTCTCATAGGTATAAAAATTGCGGACTTTGTAAGTCGGTCAATGATTACCCAAATGGTATCGTACCCTTGTGATGACTTAGGAAGCTTTATGACAAAATCCATCATGATATTGTCCCACTTCCATTAAGGTATCTCGGGTTGTACCAACAAATCCGATTGTCTCTGATGTTCGGCCTTGACCTTAGCATAGGTCAAGCACTTGCTAACATAGGTGGCGATATCAGCTTTCATATTAGGCCACCAATATAGCTTCTTTACGTCTTGGTACATTTTCTCAGAACCTGGATGGATAGAATATTTTGATTTGTGGGACTCCTGCATGATCACAGTTCGCAAATCGCCATAACAAGGTAACCAACTCTTGCCATGGAGGCATAGGGTCCCATCCGTATGAGGTTTCAACTTTTCTGTCCTAATTGCCTCTGGAAATTTATCATTTTCAGTCAGCATACCTCCAACATCCTTACTCTTGATGTTTTTTGGTTTTTGTGCTTCGGTCTGAGCATTCAAGATTTGCTTAGGAAGGTCCAAGCTAATAATAATGACTAAAGCTCGAACTCTTAACGGTGGTTCCCATTCTTTCCTGCTCAAAGCATCAGCAACGACATTTGCCTTTCCTGGGTAATAACGAATATCGCAATCGTAATCACTAAGCAACTCTAACCATCGGCGTTGTCTCATGTTCAATTCATTCTGATTAAGAATATGCTGTAAACTCTTATGATCAGTGAACACCGTACACTTGGTACCGTACAGATAGTGCCTCCAAATATTCATAGCGAACACTACTGCTCCAAGTTCTAGATCATGAGTAGTATAGTTTTTCTCATGGATCTTTAACTGGCGTGATGCATAAGAAATCACCTTTTCCCTTTGCATCAACACGGCGCCCAAACCCTTAATTGAAGCATCGCAGTATACGATAAAATCTTCGCTTCCTTCGGGTAGAGCCATAATTGGTGCACTACACAACTTGTGCTTCAATAATTGGAACGCTGTTTCTTGTTTGTCACCCCACTCAAACTTGACCTTCTTTTGAGTGAGCTTGGTCATTGGTTTGGCGATCTTTGAAAACCCTGCAATGAGTCGTCGATAATATCCAGCAAGGCCTAAAAATTGACGAATCTTCGTTGGTGTCTTAGAAGATGCCCAATATTTAACTGATTCGATCTTGGCTGGATCCACATGAATGCCTTTACTATCAATCACGTGACCGATGAACTGTACTTTGGGAATCCAAAATTCACACTTGGAAAATTTTGCATACAACTCCTCTTTCTTCAACAACTCCAATATTATCTTCAAATGCTTTTCGTCCTCTTGCTTGTTCTTAGAATAGATCAAAATATCATCAATAAATACAATTACGAATTTGTCCAGATTAGGTTTGCACACCCGGTTCATAAGGTCCATAAACACAGCAGGTGCGTTTGTTAAACCAAATGGCATAACTTGAAATTCATAATGTCCATATCGAGTTCTGAAGGCTGTCTTCGAGATGTCTTCTTCTTGAACCCTTAACTGATGATAACCCGATCTTAGGTCGATCTTGGAATAGACACTCGACCCTTGAAGTTGATCGAATAGGTCATCAATTCTTGGTAGTGGATAACGGTTCTTCACCGTTAGTTTGTTTAGTTCCTGATAATCTATGCACATTCGTAATGATCCATCTTTCTTCTTGACGAATAGAACTGGAGCTCCCCATGGTGATGAACTAGGTCTTATAAAGCCTTTGTCGAAAAGCTCTTGTAGTTGATCTGCCAATTCTTTCATTTCTGATGGGGCCAATCGATAAGGTGCCCGTGCTACAGGTGCAGCACCAGGTACTAGATCAATGTGGAATTCCACTTGTCTGGTATGTGGAAGACGTGGCAAGTCCTCAGGAAAATCTTTAACAATTGGTACGTCTTGAAGTTGCTTATCCTTTGACTTAACTCCAGTCTCATTGATGGTAACATGTGCCAAAAAGACGTGACATCCCTTTAGCAGATACTTCCGGGTCTTGGTACACGAGATGATGTTTAATCGACTCCCATGTTCATCACTACTTCCGTCTCCATGAAAAATTTAGATTTCACTTCCAAAGGGGATACGAACGATCTTCTTAGCACAGTCAATAATGGCTTGGTATTTCGTCAACCAGTCCATGCCAATTATGACGTCATAAGTACCCATTTCTACAGGCATTAGGTCGACGTGGAACGGATGGTTAAAAAAATTTAACGTGCAACCCAGTAATACCGTATTTACCTAAATTATTCTACCGTCAGCTAATTTAATGTTATAACCATGATCTAATGTACTGGGGGCTATATTAATCAAAGTACTAAATTAAGTAGACACAAAACTTCTATCTGCACCAGTATCAAATAAAATGGAAGCACAACTGTTGTTTAGGAGAAACGTGCCCGTCACAACATTGTTGTTTGGGTTTTGTCCTGCAACTCCCACTACATAAGCTTTGGCTACAGCGTTACCATTTCCTTGATTCGTATTCTTCCACTAGGGGCAATCCCTCTTGAAGTGGCCTAGGGCTCCACACTCAAAGCAAGTGATGGTATTGGTATTTGCGCCTTAGGCTCTCTGGTTGTTGTTGTTGTTGCGGTTGTTGTTGTTATTGTTATTGCGGTTGTTGTTGTTGTTATTTGCAGTTGCAGGTCGGCTTCTACAGTCCCTGGCCAGGTGGCCAATCTTCTTGCAGTTATTGCACGTTGGTGTACAAAGACCGTAATGATTGAAGTTACACTTGGGACATAGGGGTTTAGACCCTTCATACGGTTTCTTGTCACCGTTCCCTGCAGCATAAGCCCTGCCTGTGTTCTGCCTTTTGTTCTGTTGTTGATGATTCTGGTTGTTCCTAGAAATATCATCAAACTTTCTCTTGTTCTCAGTCTGACGCTCAGCATATGCAAGGATCTTTTTATCCATTAGTTCTGTGGCAAACTCAATGGCATCCTGCATTGTTTTTGGCTTGGAAGCCATCACACTGTCATGAATATTGTCGGGCAAACCACCGACATATCTCTCGACTTTGTCTGATTCTTCCGGGAACATTCTTTCACACAACAAAGCTAACTCCTGAAAACGCTGATTGTAGGCTACCACATCGGTGCCTTTTACTTTTAGGTTCCATATTTCTGTCTCAATCTTCTTGATTTCATTCCTTGGACAATATTTAGTTGTCATCTTCTTTTTCAGGTCAGCCCATGTCATCGTATATGCAACTTCATTACTCACCGTCCTAACATGTGAGTTCCACCATGTTATAGCAGCTCCCATAAGAGTACAAGTGGCAAACTTCACTTGATTCTCCACGGTGTAGTTACTGATGCGAAACATAGTTTCCATTCTCCCAAACCATTGGGTCAAGTTGACCACTCCTTCGGTACCCTTAAAGTACAAGGGTTGACACTTCGTAAAGTCTTGATAGGTGCACTCACGCATAACTCGTTCAGCCCTTCTGGTACCTATTCTTGAGGTATGGCTATCGTCCCCATTTCAGGTGGTATCACGTGCTACCAATACAGCAGTGACACCTTGGTCGATCATGGCCTGGAGTTGGGCATTTGTGACCGAAGTGGTGGTAGTAGGGTCTACGAATAGTGGTGGAGTAGTGGTGACCGGTGTTGACCTCGTAGTTTTCCTTTTTGGTGCCATTTTCTTCAAATCACAAGAAAACATAACACCCGTTAGATTTCATAAAATCTTAACTATAACTCGACGTATACATCATAAATAAAACGAGATCACATCACACAGTGAAATACACAACAGTATTCAAATTTAACAAATCGACATTCATTCATAATAACTTTAATTTCATATAAAACATAATCCATCCATTTCATATATAACTTGGAAAAAAAATATACATGATTGGTTTACATACAAAACGATCATAACGACTAGGTTACAAAACAAAAGAAACAACCTAAAGCCATACTAGCCGAGATATACTCGTAACACTTAGTATGCTGTATAAGATAGCTAATATCTGAGCAAAAGATCTATACTGAATAGCTAATCGAAACAAAAGATCTATACAGTCTGCTAGCTAGGAATAACCCATAATACTTAACAGACTGCATAGTAGCTACAATCATAACCGAGTCTAAGAACTGCTATCGGCCTCCTCTATTAGCTCTGGCTCTGCAGGACCCTTAGCAGGTCCCTGCTGTCTCTGAAGCTCGATCATCTGGGTCTTAAGACTCTTCACTATCTTTAGTGCCTTTACTAACTGTCTTTGTCTTCGATGGTCTGCTGCCAGCAGATCTGAAATCACCGTTTGTCTCCTACGGTCAACTGCTCGCCACACTGCGATCTCTGACTGCTGAGCCATGACCGTAGTCTGAAGTGATATGCCCTCGGAACATACCTGGTCACAAGCATCCATCAACTGTGCCCATGCGGTACGAGAGGCTCTGGCCTCCTCCTCCATCAGAAGGGCAGTGCATCTATGAAACGGCCTATCCCTGTACAACAAGTTGACTCGGCCTCTAAGTAGAGCCCGGTCATGTAGTGCATCATCCAACTAAGAATATATGATATCATTATCCTGGTCGACAGTAGTGGCAAGCTCAGTAAGTCTCTGATTGACCCCCTCTAGGGTGGTCGGTGCAATCTCCTGAATGGCTCCTACTAGGTCATCCCACGTATCCGTGATACCATAGCCTAACTCACTAGACCTTTGGCATCCTGGAGCATCATCTAACATATTGGCAAAACCATAAAGGTCCGCCCCAGCTGTGGCAGGTCCATGCTGCCTAGCAGCACCTGCCGCCTAACTCTCCCCAACCTCGTAACTAGGTGTAGGAGCAGTATGGCACGGCCTCTTACCAAGCGGTAAAACAATCTCAAGAATCTCAGTATCATGAATAAGAGACGGTAGTGCATCTCTTTGTCTGATCCCAGCAGCTCGGGATCCCAGAGATCCGTCAATATATGTAAGGCTGTTGGGTGGTGGTGATGGTATAGGTAATGGCGGAGAGGGTATCTGAGGGAGTGGTGATGAGTATCTAGAGAGAGGTGATGGTGGTGGAGTAGGTAAGGCAAGAAATCTCTCAGCAACTTTCTCAGAGAGGAACGGTGTCGGCGCCTGAGGTCGGATGGACATCCTAGCCGTGACGCGATAAGCAAGGTATGGGTACTGATCAGCTGAAAAAGCAACAGCTGCAGGGTCGGCAGGAGCTAAGTGATCCTCCTCCTCTGCATCATCATCATCATCATCATCGTCATCCTCAGATGACTCCTCATTATCCCTGTCATCTCCTCTGTCAGTAGGATAGTCGGCTTGATCCTCCTCAGGATCCTCCTCATCATCCTCCTCCGGATCCTCCTCAGGATCAGACTCAAGAATGTATCCCGGTGACTTAGTAGTAGGTGAGGCAGCAACAGGCAAAGGCTATTCCTTAGTCAGTAGGACATCACCCTCTGGTAAAAACTCCGGGTAGACAGGCTCCGGAACATATGGTACATAGATAGGTAAAGGTGGTGCCTGCTCTGGCTCCTTAGGGCCAGGCACGTAATCTGAAGATGGTGTCTCCTAAAAAATAGGTCCATCGGCTCCTAGTGACCCTACGTCAGATGGGTCCTCATATGGACTGGATATCTCAGTATACGTAACTGTAGAATCTTCTGAATCTGACATGCTTGAAACTGAAAAATCAAAGGTAACTTATATAAGTATATTAATATAGGACTCTTATCCTTATATACATAATATATTATAAACACGTATAACAATTATGCATGTATATAGTCTAACCGACTAATGCAACAACTAGTGCATGAATACCCCATAAAAACCCTTTTGTATGTATGCAATGTTTGAAAAAGGTTATAGTCCAGCAAAAACATTTTGACCTGGTTCTCTATAACCTTGGCTCTTGATACCAATCTGTAACACCCCCAAAATGGGTCGCAGCGGAATAAGGATCCGGGGCGTGTTACTTCAAGATCAACAGCACAAGATATATATAAGAACGACACAAAAAGTCGTTTAATTGTTTATTGGATTTAATTATAAGACATAATACAAAAGCATAAGCTTACTTTGTTCCTTGTTTAATATTACAAAAAGCACAATACATTTCCCAAAATATGATGCACATAAATCTTTTAAGTGTGCAATCCAAAATGTAATCCAATGCATCCTTGGCACCTCGTGCCTATTGACCTCCTGAAAACATTGCTTAAAACGTCAACAAAAATGTTGGTGAATTCATAGGTTTATGTATTTAAATTATGCAGGACCGCAAGACTTTCCCCGTGATGTTACAACATATGCCAACAATCACAAAACCAGATTACTGTTGCACTAAGCTCATGACACTGAAGCTCAACCTATATTTGCTATTTTAGCAGTTATTTTGCCCGTACAGATGTTGTAACCCGCAACATCCAAGTCCGACATGGTCAACGTTCGTTCCCGGTGATAGCTAATCACCCAAACGGGGAGGTTAATCCCAATAGATCTATTTATAACATTCGCGCTCACATAATGCAATTTACAACTACATCTATGCAATTGACAGTTCATGATAATGGGCTCAGGAGGGTTATCGCTACTTAGGCAAACACATAATCAATATATTTTAAACACTTGCGTCCAATTTCATAAAACAATGCATGTTTTCACCGATTAATATTAAATCAGTAATACTATAAAAGTGGGGTCTTATGAACTCACCTTGAGTACTGAAAAGTACAAATAATCACAGATTAAAATTGTCACGCAAAACGTTTAGATGCAACCTATTTAAATTAAGGTCGTATAAGTACCGAGTACTTTAATTAATAACATTGAATATAATCTTATAGTTGTTACATCGTACTATCGTTCGGGCTATCATAATTAAAGAGGTCATGACATGACGTACGAGGAGTTAGGACACTTTAAATCGTAAATCCAACAACTCGTCGATACGCCATCCGAAGAGGCCTCATTATGAAACTCCCTAGTATTATAGCACTTAAAGATAACATGAATATTCTTCTATTATAGATAATCACGATAATCGTTTTAGTAAAAATAATATTCATAAAGTGAAAACGTTTATAAATATACTTTTTGTAAAAATGATTGTATTCACCTTATCAGTAGGTCTAGTAGAAGTAACAAGCACCGTAGGCGAAGAGGATGTATTATGAAGAATTGATTGACTAACCGATGGATGAGACATATCACTTTCTTCCAGAAGCATCATCGACCGAAGTTCATCAAAATTAGGGGCTTTCTCCTGAAGGCGAATGACACGGGCAACATCCGGATACTTACTTCAAATTCAATTGACGGCGTAGGTCACAAGACTAGAATCTTTCACCGGTGAATCAAGATTGGCGAGACGATCCGCTTTGGATTTTATGTCTTGGAAGAAATCGGTTATGAATGAACTTTTAATGGCCATGTTGCAAATTTCATTGTCAAGTTAAGTGACATGAGCTTCCATATTGTTGTGAAAAAGGTCATTTAGTCGCTTCCAAACACCATGATCAGAGGTATCATTATCAACAACCATCTCCACAAGTTTAGGAGAGATGGTCGAATACATCCACATAACAACTAACGAGTCGTTTGATTCATGTAGAGGATCAATGACTGATGTTGTGGTTGTGGGAGGGGCTTCAAGATGGTGTTGAACTTTGTAGGTGTGGCAAAATCATTTAAACAAGGAACTCTATGAGTTGTAGTTTAATTTGTCAAGATTAAGGGGTGTGGGGATACACGCCTTTATGCTTGCAATCGAATAAGCTTTATCGATTGGTTGTTTGGGTTGTGTTGGTAGAGGTGTTTCTCCTGTCATGAGGCTATGACGATGAATAGCAAGCAAAAAGTATTAAGCGGGAAAGCAAGCCGACTGAATGCGCAGTAAAAAAGATAGAGTTTATGATAGATCGGTTTAGGAGGCTTTGATACCATATTATAATGTTTATTTCCCCATAATCTTTATTCATTCACAATGCATCTTTATATACACATGAGACCTTGGACTATCCAAGGAAACTACCGACAATAAAGGGATAGGCCCAAATCAATTATCTAATACAGCACATGATAATCCGTATCATATCATGAATGAGTCAGCCTCATGATAATCCTTATCTAATCATAAATGAGACATCTAATAAAGTCATGTTAGGCCATGTATGAAAAGACAATACAAATTTTATCTTTGCTACACTTCATTAGGCAAATATAGGAATTCTATTTTGTGTAACATGAGAATGACTACTAGAGAATCTATTGCACTAGAAATTCAATTTGACCTAATGGTTGAATTGCTTCCAAGAGTGAAGTTAGGCTCGTGGTATAACCTGTAAAAATGGTCGTGTTTAGCCTACCACAAGTGATAGTCTCATATTTATTCTCTAATTTGATTAAATGGCTCTTCCTAAATATGCCTAGTGATAGTCTACATTGATGGACTTTGTATCTCATTAGGAGTGCATACTAAACAAGTAGAAATTAGGATTCTCCGTAGTCAATCTAGACTACTTGCACCTCATATATGTGCTTTGAAATTTCAAAATGATAACTTGTTCCCATATAATGCAATTATATGCTATCATGATTATCTTGATGCTCAACATTTATTTGCTTAGCTATTAAATGCATGTCTATTATAAAGGCGCTTGTGTTTTTCTAGCAAATTTAGATAAAATATCTCTTAGTTATTAAATTACACATGCTCCTAAATGCTAAATGCTAACATGCAATGTATGACGATTAACGTTTAAATGTCATATAATCTTACACATTAATCTCGTTGATTATTGTAGCGATGCATGCTTAGATAAACTTGCATGCTTATATCTATATGTCTTATGCATCTAGGTATATATTTTCTCACATTAGAATATTTTTCTTTGCGTCCGTGTCACAAATCTAAAAAGTCAAAAGAGTCGTAAAATGGTCTTAGAGTATTCACTCACACACTCCTTTGATCATCATCTTGCTTTCTACCAAATAAGCCACTCTTTCATCAAGAAACGGTTAGATACAAATCTAACACTCCTCCAAGTAGGTTTGACAACTTAAATATTTTATCCGAAATATTCAAGTATGATCACAAACGTTAAAGGTCATATACGGAAATCCCTATTCAAGCCTTTTGACAACATAAGTTAAAATGCTCTTCTTTCTCTTCAACGAAAACATTCTTTCTCTTCGATGAAACATTCTTTCTCTTCGACAAAAACATTCTTTCTCTTCGAAGAAAACATTCTTTCTCTTCGACGAAAATACTCTTTGTCTTTCAATCACACCTCTTCCTTCTCACTCAACCACGCCTCTTCAACCATAGAGATGGCTAATCTCTTTCCTCCATTATTTTCGCTACCACCTTTAAGACAACCTTATACCTCGTCGTGTGATTGTTCTATGAACATTCACAATGCTCGAGAATAGCTACATAACTTAATGAGTGTAGTTTATCGTACGCTAACCACCATCCATCTTAACATTGTCAAGCTCATCGCCTCCATCTTCGTTTGTTTTCTTCTTTATTTATTTCTTTCTTTCGCGGTCGAAACACACCGAAGATACGTCACCATTTCCTTAGGGACAATGTCCAAAAGGAAACATCTCCATCGAAAAGGTTGCGTCTGAAGATAACATCGCCGACATTCTTTCTTTACCCCTCAAGCGCGAATCGCTAAATTATCTTCGTCTAGGTCTAGAAATGATAGAACACATTCCGTAAATCCTTCTCTTCTTTTCTACTAGTCTCGATTCTAGTTTATTTTCTATTCCATGCGTCGTGACAACTTAACTACTTCATCCAAAATATTTAAGTAATTTGCAAAATGCAAATGTCACTCCTTTAAAAAACATTCCACTTTCTAGAAAGTGAAAAACATAAAGAATATATTCAATCTTCAAGTGTTATTGAGTCACCACATTGTTGAGTCTCTCATTATTCTTCCACCATGAAAGAACTACCTCCTCAGTTCAAATATCCACCTTTGTTCCTCAACATTGACAACCAACAAAACACCAAACAAACCATTGAATTCCCAATCTTCCATCTTTGTCTCGATAGGTTCACATGTACATCAATTGTTAGTGCATACGATATATCAATCATTTATGACAATCTCTTGTCAACACCTTCCTTCTTTAGTCTCACTCATCCTTACCCAGTTTTCGGCTCTATGGAATCATTCTCATTCTCATCCAAGAGCATATTGTCTCCATCCTCGTCTTATCTTTCTTTTTATCCTTTTAAAGTTTATATCTTGGCATATCTCACCAAGATATTAAGTGACATTCGTCTACCTTTAAAAAGTCATTCTTATAATATTTTTGTGTCAATCAATAAACAAATCTCATTCTCTTTTATTAAAATTCGGTCAAACCTTAGTCCTTCAATATACGTCTCGAGTCTTTTATTTTATAAGTTAGGTTGTTGATATTAAAATAATGATTGCATGTGTCTAGTTTCTAACTCTCTTTCAAAATGTTATACTTTAGAATACTAACACCTAAAAGTGCATGTCTAGTTCCCCGCTAATGTCTTGCTATATATATATATATGTGCACTTTTCTACTAACTTTGTTTTGTAGCACACATTAATATCTTGATTCCTTGGTGCCTCAAACAAGGGGGAGCATACACCGAGGGGGACCACTTAGAAGCTTCCTACTCATTTAAATTGCATTCATCGAACGTCTTGAGTATCGATGGTAATTTATTGATCCATGGATCCGTTAGAGTCATTATGCAAGGAATGTAATAATCATGGGGTGCAATGAGCAAGGGGGAGCTCGAAGATATGTGAGTAAATAACATGGAGTTGGTTAAACTGTGATGATAGAAGACTTCACTAGGATGATGCAAGCTCACCTTTATAGGAAGATAGGATCGGGGATTGTAAAATACGATGAAGGGCTCATTTATACTCAAAATATTTCACCTTTTACACTTCAAAATCACCCTCAACCTTAAGGTCCTCTTCTCATACCTTCAACTCATATACTTAAAGTACCAACTTTCTTTTCATGCCTTCTTCTCATTTCTTATAACCTCGTCTAAATTATCCAAGAAACACAAAACCACCTCAACCTTATTTCTCATGTTGTCTTCTCATTCCTTCAACCAATATACTTGGACCACCTACCTTTTCCTCATTCTTTCAACCTATTCACTCACAGTACCTACCTTCTTCTCATGCCTACTTCTCATCTCTCATGACCTTTTCTAAACTATCTAAGAAATATACAATCACCTTTACCTTTATTTCTCATATCTTCTCCTCATACCTCAAACCTATATACTCGGAGCACCTACCTTCTTCTCATTCCTCCAATGTAAATACTCGGAGCACCTACCTTCTTCTCATGTCTTCTTCTTAAACCTCCAACCTATATGCTACGACCATTATCTACATAATACCTTTTTGCTTCGACAAAAGGGGGAGAAGGGAGTGTAAACGAGTAACTTTTAAACTTTACTATGTGTTATAGTTTACATAGTTTATCATCATCAAAAAGGGGGAGATTGTTAGTGCAAATATTATGATATTTAATCTATATGATCCCTTTATGTTTTGATGATGACAAACATGTAACTTGTAATACGTAACGTAAAGTGCACAAGTTACTCGTAATTACAAATCATCAATGCATATATGCATCTACATCTCTCGACGTCTCAACTCTGCATCAACATGAACATTTGTCTACACCCGACGTAAATCACGTAACGTATGTACAAACAACATTAAACTTGTAGGATGATCAAAGAAATAAGTTTTTGTCTTAAACTTTATATTTTTACAAATATAACAAAACAATTTCTCAAAAATTATTTAGACAAATTATTTTTGAATTATAAAGAAATGTTTTATGTTGTAATTATTTCAAATTTCAAATATCGTCTTTTCCCCTCTAAAACAAGTCAGATTTTCACCAGATTTAACCTTCGCCACAAAAAGACAAAAACAGGAGCATATATTGGGGCGGTCATGTAAATACCCGGCGACCCCCTAATATATCTAGGGGTCGTCACTTTTAGACAGATAGTTTTCAGCTCTTATAAATAGTGGGTCACTTCCAACTATTTTGAAAACCCTTTTGCACAAATTTCTTTTAGTTCTTTCTCTATCTAGATCTCAGTAAAACTCTCTAAATCTTTGATCATTCAACTTGGTTAATCTTGTTTAAATGTGATCCAATCTTCTATCATTTCCTCCTTTCCTTAAGCGCAAGAGAAGAACTTTTGTCATCGTCAAAATACAAAGTTATATAGTCTAGTTAGTCCATTTGTAACATTTGTTACATATAGATCGAGTCCATGTCTTCCAATCTTTAGTAGTGTGTAGATCCAAATGGTGTATAAATTCAGAAGGGTTGATGGTATATCGGTTAGTATTTTAGTCATTAAAATACAAGTGTGGGTGTTAGACTAGTTCTAGCTAAGATTAGGACTCGACATCTTGCTTAGTGTCAGAAAATAATGTAAGCAACACGATTTATGTGTTTGGGCCTGATGTGTCGTTGTGTAGGTGTTATTTATGTATCAATTTTACTATTTATTTTATGCCGACTATACCTAAAAACAACACTTTAACTGACAGTGTACCCGGTCATATAGAGTTTCGTGGTAAGTAGGGTGTCGATCACTGAGAGTGGAAGTTAACTCTTAATTCTACTGGTATTTTATATGTCTAGTTTTGATACTAATCTAACCTAATTATTCTAATTAAACCTAAACTAACACAAAGGGGGGTTTTCAGCCTGAGAGACTAGCACGAGTTTTGTTCTAATTATCCTAAGGTGATGGCAAATAACGCACACAAGTGATTAACAAAAGATAGGGAAGAGGTCAAATCTTAAGGAAAAAGTATTAGCCAGTTTAATCTAATAATATGCCTTGATTGTCTATTCGTGCAATGATTGTATTAAAACGGAATGGTGGTATATCATTCCAAATTAGTGGGCTTCTTCCTAGACTCGAGGTTTGTCGCTAGTTAATCCTGTCACAATTAACCTAAACCCGCATAAAGCTCACACCGTTGATTATAATTTATCTAGGAAACTATATTGGTGGTTATATTGAATCCTAGCTCATAGAGGCTTTACCAACTTACTGCTTAATGGAAATTCATATACTAGTAGTCCACACCCACTTAACTACCTATGGAAACAGGACGTTATGTGTAATCCTAAGTCACCGGCTTAGTCTACCTATCCACTTAACCATAGATCAAAACAAAGTTTTTTTATTGGTGATCCTATTAGTCTAGCATATGAATAAGCATTATATGTTTCTATCCCGAACTCTTAGCCTACGCCCAAACAACACCGAAGTTACAGCGCATTAAATATGTAAGACTAGATCCAGTTGAATGATAGGAAAAACACATAATTAAGCACATAAACGGGTATAAAGTGATAAACATAATCAACATGCAATGAATAAAGAACAATCGATATAAAGACAAATCAAAACATTATATTGTCATAGACATGGCTAATACCAAAAGGTATTAGCCGATAGTCATTGTAACAATACACGAAATCTTAGATGAACGATTAAACATAATGCTAACCAAACGCGTATAGTGGAGTGTAGAGATTACAAGAGTTTTGCCATTGATCGGACCAATTTTTAGGACCTTCTTGGCTTCATTAATCTTCTGTAAATCAGACTTAATGGTAAAAAGCATGTCTAAAATCCTATATAGGTTTTGGTATTTATATACTCTAAAAATTGGTCGATACGGCGTATCAGGGTTGCTTGCCGTGGGCTCCAAGAATAAAATACTCCAGAATTTTCCTAAGCTGGTATGGATACAACGTATCGGACCTCCTGGATACGGCGTATCGGACCTATTGGGTACGGCGTATTGGGCTACTCCGGTACGGTGTATTGGGGTCCTTGGGTACGGCGTATTGGGCTACTCTGGTACGGTGTTTTATACATCTTGAGTATGGCGTATTGAGCTTCTTGGGTACGGAGTATTGGCTGAAAGTGTGCTTTTCTTAATATTTGACCAAAGTATAATATACGACGTACATACTATGGCGTATTCTTCAAAGTCAGGCAATGGTCTTTTGATTCGTCAAAGTCTTAGGTACGTCATATAGGTCTTTATAATACGACGTATTTGCTGTCAGATCAGTAGACTTTCTCGAACTTTTCATTTATGCTCCAAAATGCGTGCCGCTAATCTTCACCAAGTACTCCATAATTACTGCAATTCTAAAATACAAATGATTAAGTAATAATTCCTTGCAATAATCATACAAAATGGATTATTTACATGGGAAAAATGATGCTATAAAATAGACATTATTTGATGTCATCAAATATCCCCCACTTGAATCCTACTTGTCCTCAAGTAGCCTTTAGAAGTTCATAAAAATGTATCCCTAAGGATATTTTCCGTTAAAGCATTAATTTGATCTATTACAAGTACACAACCAAACACCTCACGAAATAGGGAGATGAAAACACTCAAATCACTCAACTAATCTATGTGGTAACATGTAACTAATTTGCTCAATTGCTTGGTCATGACGAGTATTCTATCATAAGTTTGGCAAGGATACACATCTCTACCACTAAAGCCAAGGAGTAACAAGTTTATAAAGGTAAATATGGGTTTTTGTATGGAAAGGCATACGGTTGATCATTCTACAATCTTTCACCAGAAGTACCACTCCAACAAGGCAGCTGAAGCACACATACATAACCGTAATGACGGAATAGACATGTGTGTTCGATCACATCCTCGTTCGAATTTAACCAACGGTTAGGATAAAGAATGATATATGGTAGGAACCTTCTAACTTTCACCAAAAGTCGTAAACCAACGAGGTACAAGACATGCATACATGGCCGTAACGACGGAATAGACATGCATGTTCGTATAAATCCTCATTCGTGTAAAACCATAGGCTAATCATAAGGTGAGAGGGAAGTAAATTGTTGTTAAATAAAAATCAAGAAACAAATAGATTAAGCCTAAAGTACAAGTTGCTAGACACTTTTTCTCGATCGTTATCATGACAAAGACACGACTATTTACAACGTCTTGATCATCGATCAAAAACAACAACCTAAGTTGGCGTTCCCGTAACGTTCGACTTCCCAATCATCCCAAAACTTTACATACTCTACAAGGAAAGTGGCGATATCTTCCACTTTATACAATACTTTACATCGTTGATTTTAAGACGTATCAATGAATAATCGATTCTTCATGTAATTCCTTTGGTAGTTGAGAAATGATTATCTTCAAACTTTCCTTATCTTTTTTTTTGCGATTTTTCTAATTTTTTCCTTTTTTTTTGCTAACCATACTTCAAATCTCGGTGTAGTTTCACCATCTTTACGATCATAATAATTCCGGATAATTCCTTTGATAGTTCTTCGTTCTTCGGATTCACCATTAATTGTGACGGTAGTAAAATCACATGAGTTTTGACTACTAATATACATTCCCATTTGCAGTGCGCAAAATTTCCCCAACCGACAAAAGGAAGAAATGACACATGACTCGAGAAATACAAATTTTACACTTTAAAACTAGCAACTGTAAATTAAACTTAATCTAACAGGGTAGGTTAAGGTGTAAGGGTGTAACGAAACAAATAGTTGGTGTAAATTCCTAAAGGATTGTCTCTACGGGTTGTTCTAATGGATCATCACTCTAAAAATGAGAGTGAAAAAAGTTGAAATGGGAGGTTAACTAACCGGTGTAGTTAGGTTAATAGCAACATGAAAGGCTATTTAGGGTAATTATGAAAATTTACCAATTTAAACGCAAAAGTTTACTCTCTAAATCCATAGTATTTATCATTGCGGTCTCGAGTGTATCCAAGCCAAGTCTAAAAGTCTACAACATCACTCAGCACACCTCATATTTTGTGGAATTTTGTAAACATTGGAAACCGGAAAGGCTAAATCCTCACAATATCTAACAAGGGTTGTTGTGTGCGGGTTATGTAACATGTAATTTCACAAAAGTATGCTTGAAATTTTTTTTAATTTGATCATAATTTAAGCATTTTAATGTGAAAATTAGGACAAGTAAATATTCTAATTCCATCCCCACACTTGAATTATACAACGTCTTGTATAGATAAAACATTAAAAATACGAGAAATTAAAAAGAATTAGAATGAGAAACTCCCCTGATATTTTGCACGGTAGATTATCCATGTTGATTTATTGAGCAATAATTCGTGTTGAACAGCCGCCTTGAAGTTTCAAGACTCCAACACTTCAAGATCTCTTATGTAAATTCTCCACCAATGATACTGTTCACGAGAATCTGTGTAAATTCTCAAAAAACAAATGCAATTCTGTCTTCGTGTATTCGTTTGGTTAGACTCAAAATAAATACCTAAAACTGTACATGAAGCCAATACGCCGTATCCATTCCTCAGGATACGTCATATTAATACCTGTATACGTTGTATTCATTTAATGAATACGTTGTATAGACAGGGCTGAAAATAAAGACTGGATAACGTCCAGATAGTCAATACGCCGTATCCATGGGGTTTGGATACATCGTATAAACAGTCTGGGAAGACAGACTTGATAAAAATTGAAAATACATTCCGGGTTGTCTCCCGGCAAGCACTTTTGTTTTTGTGGGAGTCTTTAAGTTAGACTCCCTTGAGCTTCTCGTTGCGTCATTCTCCAACTCTATAACCTCATCATCCTCCTTGTCAATGTTACCTCCGTAATATTTCTTCAATCGTTTCCCATTGACTTTGAAGCTAAACCCGTCCCTGTTAGTGATTTTATAGCCCCATGTGGATACACTATTTTAACAATGTTTGGACCGCTTCATTTCGATTTAAGTTTTCCAGGGTACATCTTCAAACGAGAATTATAAAGTAGCACCTTGTCGCCTACCATAAAATCTTTATCATCACGAAGTCTAGAATCATGCCATTTCTTGGTCCGTTCTTTGTAAATTCTAGTATTCTCATAAGCACCATCTCTCAATTCGGCTAACTCATTAAGCTGCATAAGACGACTTTCGCTAGCAAGCGTTAAATCCATATTACATTGTTTTAATCCCAATGTCCCTTATGCTCGATCTCTACGGGTAAATGGCATGTTTTCCCATAAACTAATCTAAAAGGTGTACACCTTGTCAGTATTTTGTAGGCCGTCCTAAATACCCATAATGCATCGTAAAGTTTTTTTGACCAATCTTTATGATTGTACCCCACTGATCTCTCTAGGATGCGCTTAATAGCCCTATTAGTAACATTAGCCTGTCCATTAGATTGAGGGTGATATGCTGTGGATAATTTGTGAGTCACACCATAACTTTGTAAAGCTTTTTCAAGCTGGGAATTACAAAAATGTGTCCCTCTATCACTAATCAAAGCTTTAGGAACTCCAAACCTAGCAAATAAACTTCTTAAAAACTTAACCACAACACGTGCATCATTCGTAGGTAATGCTTGAGCTTCTACCCATTTGGACACATAATCGACAGCTACTAATATGTATTTATTACCTATAGAGTTGGGAAATGGTCCCATAAAATCTAATCCCCAAACATCAAAGACTTCGCATAACTGGATGTTATTTTGAGGCATTTCGTTCTTTGAAGATATGTTTCCAAATCTTTGACATGCATCACATCGTCTTACGTACTCATTAGCATCCTTGAAGATACTAGGCCAATAAAATCCGGCCTTATAAACCTTCTTTGCGGTAACATTAACATTATGATGCCCACCAGTTCGTCCTGAATGACAATGTGCCAGAATTTTAAGGGTTTCGCTTCCAGCCACACATCTTCTCATTATATTATCTGCGCACAGTTTAAATGCATATGGTTCTTCCCAGAAGTAAGTCTTGACTTGCGAGAAAAATCTCTTTCTTTTTTCAAAGGTCCAATTTGGGGGGAACAACCTTTCCAACAATATAATTAACAAAATCTGCATACCATGGTTCATCGTCTTTAAACTTGGATTTTAGTTCCATTAAATGCTCGTCGGAGAATTTATCAGCAATTTCCCTTTCAGTTAACACCTCCATATGCGGACTCTCAAACCTAGATAAGTGATATGCGGCCAAGTCTTCTGCTTCCTTAAGTTTCTCCAGTACCTGCAAAAGTGATGATTTCTCCTCCTCGGATATCTTTTCTAGCTCAGGTTTCTTTTCAGAATACGGCGTATTCACTGGGTCGATACGCCGTATTAACGTTGAGTCTTTCTCTTTTGAGGTCAGTTCGTTGAGCAAGATAGCTGAGCACCTTTCGTTCATTGTTACCATACAAGCTGCTTCTAGTCTGGATTTATTCGTCAGTAAACTCTTCAGATACTTGGCGTATTTTGGCATTTGTATTAGGGCTTCGATAAACGAAATATTAACGTGGAGTTGTTTTAGCTTTTTCAAAAACTTTTTCTGTTGAGCCTCTTCTTTTTCTTTTCTTAACCTTCTGGGAAAAGGAACTGGTGGTGTTTGCACATCACTTGATGGCTGAACAACAAATTCGTTAATTTTATGAGGTTGATTCTTTGTGAGGACTTCGTTTGATCCAACCATTTTATCGAGATCAACTACTAGAGCTTCTTCGGGTTGCACATGGTGTTGTTATCTTGAACATCTTGAGTAGTAGCTTTTCCACCTCTAGTAGTTACTCCTTTAACTTCGCAATCTATCATTGGAACGTTTTTTATTACTTTTAACAACTCTTGTACCCTAAATTTGAGCTTGATCAGTGAATTATTCCTTTCTTTAAATAAGAGCTCGTTGGTAGTTTGGAAGTCACAGATAAATGCCCTCATCTCCTCGTGTTCTCGTTTTCCTTCGTCAATGAACTTGTATAACATCTCTTCCATTGTCAATTCTCTTTCTGGATAAGTGAAGTGATATGGATGAAGTCTGGATGCTGTTCCTGAAAAGTAAGACATAACTCGAAGTAAAACTATTCTAGAAAACTAAACGAGAAAGCTAACTAAAACTGTTGTTGTATCAGACAGTCGATACGTCATATTCAGTAGACTAGATACGCCGTATCGATGTTTGATGTCGAATACGTTGTATTCAAAGAAAATGGATACGCCGTATTCAATAAATAACAGCAGACAGTAGAAAAACAAAACTAAATTTATATTAAAAAAAGTATGCTAAAAATACCAATAAAAACTAGAAATTAAACAATCACACTCCCCGGCAGCGGCGCCAAAAACTTGATGTGTCATCGTGTAGGTGTTATTTTATTATCAAGTTTTATTATTTATTTTATGCCGACTATACCTAAAACAACACTCTAACGGGCAGTGTACCCGGTCAGATGTAGCTTTGTGGTAAGTAGGGTGTCGATCACTGAGAGTGGAAGTTAACTCTTAATTCTACCGGTATTTTATTTACCTAAGTTTAGTACTAATCTAACCTAATTATTCTAATTAAATATAATTAAACCTAAACTAACGCAAAGAGGGGGGTTTTCAGCCTGAGAGACTGGCACGAGTTTAATTCTAATTATCCTAAGGTGATGACAAATAACGCACACAAGTGATTAATAAAAGATTGAGAAGCAGTCAAACGTGAGGAAAACGTATTAGCCAGTTTAATCTAATAATATGCCTTGATTGTCTATTCGTGCAATGATTGTATTAATTCGTTGGTGGTATATCATTCCAAAGTTAGGTGGATCTTCTCCCTATACTCGAGGTTTGTCGCTAGTTAATCCTGTCACAATTAACCTAAACCCGCATAAAGCTCACACCGTTGATTATAATTTATCTAGGAAACTATATTTATATGTTTCTATCCCGGACTCTTAGCCTACGCCCAAACAACACCGAAGTTGCAGCGCATTAAATATGTAGGACTAGATCTAGTTGAATGATAGAAAAAAATATAATTAAGTACATAAATGGTACGAAGAGATAAACATAATCAACATACAACGAATAAAGAACAAACGATATAAAGACAAATCAAAACATTATATTATCATAAACATGGCTAATACCTAAAGGTATTAGCCGATAGTCATTGTAACAATACACAAAATCATAGATGAACGATTAAACATAATGCTAACCGAACGCGTATAGTGGAGTGTAGAGATTACAAGAGTTTTCCCATGGCTTGGACCTGCTTCGCAAAACCTTTTACTCTTCTTTGTTTTCTCGTTGCATACTCTGGCCGTCCTTGTGTCGCATCGTAATAAAAAATAGGACGAATGTATATATCTTGTCCCCTTTTTAATTTGTGACGTGTGGTGTATAGGGATAAATTCCTATTTGTTGCGTATGCTCCACGTCCAAGTCAGCCCAAGCCCATTTTCAACCTTATGTTCATTCTCCTTTGCTCGTCAATATCAGCCAAAACTCAGCCCAAGTGAACATTACATGTGGGCTTGTTTTTAACAATATAAAAGAATTAATCTAATAAGCCCATAATTCCATTTATTGGTCCAATTCTCGAACTGATTTTTCCAGCAGGCAAACTGACGAGTTAACTTCATATTTTCAAGCATATTATTATTTAAAAATAAACATCTTCTTTCTCTCTTTCCGTGGCCTTTTGAATCACCTAAAACGGAGCTCGGACGAAGAAGTTATGACCAAAACATCGCGACGTATTCAAATCTTTTATACTTTCATATTTTACTTCTTTTCTTGTCACTTTCCATGTCGTTTCACTAACTTTCACCATATGCTCGATATTTGCTGCAAATAATAAATATAATCAATTAAGTATTAATTTTTATATAAAAGAATGTAAAACGATCAATAAAGACGAATAAATTATGCTATAAAATAGACGTTATTTGATGTCATCAAGTACGCTTATA
>BQNB010015116.1:0-73810 GCA_026074375.1 Tanacetum coccineum | reverse complement strand
TATAAGAGCATTGCATCCATTGTCCTTGTTTGGTGCATCATTGGTCCTTGAAGTTTGGGTTGGGTTTGCACCGTTAGTCCTTTTAGGGACTAACGGGGTTAAGTTTAAAAGAGGGTAGAGGATTAACGGGGTTATAAGGGTGTGGTGTTGGGCTCATTGTTAGGCCGGGTGTATAAAAATTGGACTTGGGCTTTTATTTATGCTTTAAGACTTATAAAGTATAAGTGGGCTGTCCCGGGCCTACTAGGTGGGTACGGATTTAGGTTTTCGGGTTCGGTTTATGATGCTCTTTCCAATGCCACTTCCCAGGGTTGACTTTGACTTTGACTTTTTCGTTGACTTTGACTTTGTCTTTTTGACTTCTCACAGTCTTTCCGTTCTCGTGCTCGGTTTTGTCGTTTTGGCTTCGATTTTTGTCCTTTTCTTGGATATCCGTTACTTGCATAATACAAATGCAAAACATACAAATACAATGTATTTTTTGTACGTTTTTAGTCATTTAAGTCCGTTTTTAGTGGTCAAAGGTATGTGTAATTAAACACATACCAGTACCCCTTATTTGAGATTGAAGTGGGTTTCACGAAGGCGTCTACTTATTTCATCATCGAGGTGGTTGAACGTATACAGGTATAATTGAGACTTGGATTATCTATTTTCCAGTAGTCGAGGTGGTTGGTTGTAGACCTGGATAATTATCACTTAAAGGAGTTCCGTTGTAGTACTCAGTGTCACACGCAGATGTCGATGTGGATAATTTTAAGAGGTGATGTACTTCTTATACTTTTAGGACTTGAGTATAGAGTACTTATAGATTTAATCTTGCACCGTTCTTCAATCAACAACAGTGCAAACTTAAGTAATAAATTTGGGGGATTTTACTTCATTTTCAAGTTTGGTATATCGGGTTTACCTCACCATGTGGTCACAGCATTAGCCGACAGAATACGAGGTTAGTAAGTTAGCCATTGAGTTTAAAGGTTGAGATGTAATCAGCAACTCTCACGAGATATTATTGTGTTATTCCAAGACAATTGTACTTCACAGTCTAAGCAAATTTTTCAAAGTTCTTCAATGACAATTCATAACTTTTCAAGATTTGTGCTTATGACAAGAACTTCTCGAGTATATGGACGTACACGCCAATGATGCTTCCGAGAGCTCGGAACCATCATGGGGAAAATGTGTACTTTGGTTACCATGTCAACTTCCGGGGGAAGTAGTGTATACTACTTCACTTAGTATGGTTTTTGAAGTATTCTGCATACGTGAGAAGAATTGTTGCTGATTTCTCGCATGTACCCTCGAACGAATATTCACCAAGACCTAATGACAAGTAGCAGTAGTACTTGGTGTGGTTTTTCTTATACAAAATTCCGATGCGCACGTCATTGACATATAGAAGACGGTTTAAGCTACATCAAAGTTTCAGAATCTGCTCAAGATAGGGATGTTGGTTTGGGGGGAAGCTGATTCAGACTTTGTCAAAAAGAAGTCAAAGAAGAAAGCTTTCAAGACATGTTGCATGGATTTGGGGGAAGTTAATCCAACTCATGCATACTACAATGGTTCCTGTACAAGTAAAGACACTGAAGATCCATGCTGGAGTAAAAGTTTCAAGACCAGGAGAACCCAGAAGACATCTTCAGCTTTGGAAGTGCTTTGGAAGACTTTATTTGTGTTGCATTTGTACTTGTTAGGAACATTGTAAGTAATTCCGAATGTCCACATATTGGGGAAAGATTGTTAGCCTTAAAATATGTCGACTTATACGGAATTACATTAGTTAATTATTTACTATATACGCAAGGACTAGAAACGACAATATAGGATAATTAGGCGTATATAACCCCCTGCTTACTTTCAAGGATGGGTGAAGATAATCATTTGTATCATAAGTTGTGTGTGTTTTTCTCTCTCTAGACACACACATTTTTTCCTCTCTACTTTCTCTCAATAATATGACAACTTATTTGTTTTATCCTCTCCAACCTCCGAATCATGTCTAGTTAATGATTTCTTATTGTTAATACCATGATTGTGAGAAGTTTATATTATTTTAAATTAAAGCTTTACACACAACATCTTTAACATTAGCTATCATGTTATTTTTAACATTAGACAATCTTTTTCTTTTAATTTTTATGATTTTATCCACTTATACTTGGTGCACAAATTCCCACGTGGCCTCTCAATACCATCAAATAGACTCTCCCTCCACCTTTCAATCTTTTAACAGATAAAACCACCACCACCATGATGGCAACCGCCACCATTGCCCGCCCTGCAACCACCCTTATACCTTCCTTCACAAAACCATTCTTAAATAATAACAGTACATGCACGTACACACCCTCTGTCTCAACTATTTCCACGTCTATTAGACTAGCTAACAAACTCCAAGTTTCTTCCAAACCCATCTCCACCACAACCAAGCCCACCCAAGAAACAGTATATTTCGATGGTGGAGCACACTATGGAGACCTAGTAGCAAATCTAGTACTGGGTTTCACACTTGTATGGCTGCCACTGAGCCTAGCAGCAGTTCTCAGAGGCTTTTTCTTACGTTATAGATTCACGAACTTAAGGGTTACTGTTATATCAGGGTTAACAGGTCAAGACAGGAGTGATTTTTCATATAAAGTTATCAAAGATGTTCAAGTTGTACCAAGGTTTATTGGTGAATGGGGTGATGTTATCATTACTTTAAAAGATGGAACTAAAGTTGATTTGAGAAGTGTTCCTAAATTTAGAGAGATTGCTAAATATTGTTTGTCTATGGTTAATAGTTCTTCAGATAATGATGATGATGATCAAGTGGAACAAGTGCCTAAAGGCTTTTGATTCTTATATAATGTACATCTTTATACTAGTACTACTTTTTATGTTTAACAAGTTACTTGATGTCAAATTTGAGCTTTTTGTGTACATTTTAGTAATTGAAAGTTATCAATGTTTTTTCTTATACAGGGTTAAATTTTGAGTTCACTATGCTGTTTGTTGATTCTGATTTGAAAAACCTATTGAAAATCAAGAATGCGATTTGATATGAACCCTTTTGTTCTACATATCAAAGTTTCCACCAAATGGTTAAGCTTGGATTCAAATGTGTTAAAAATTTACCTCTATTTTATCAGATGGGAAATGCAAATCACATTAATGGACAATATATGCGGATTTGTGTAATGAAATTTGATTAACAGTTTGCTTCCACAATGTGTATAGTCGGAGGGTTGGGCGGGTCGGGTAATGGGTCAAAACGGATTGACCTCTAACACTTTTTTGGTCCATCGTTTATATTTAGTTATAATATACTTTCTCTAATTTTCTAACAAAGCAATTTTAGCCATTGTGGATGTAAACAGTATCTTGCCGATCTATTTATGAAACGGAGAAAAGGTATAAGAGTCACAGATACATGCATATATGTGTATTTTTGTACTCCCATATTTTGACAGAATTTAGAGTTAACATCGGTAATCATAGTTGCACGAAAATCAACTAACAATTGAACAATACTAGCGCAACATGTGTGACTAACTGACTATGTAGGTAGATTTAGGAGATATGTGTGGAAGGTGCCTTTGTGTTGCGAAAAGTGGATTTCATTTGTCCATGTTTTGTTCCAAGTGTTGGAGACTATGTAAGACTTCTGTGATTGTTGGACGTATTTTGGGATCATTGGTGAGGCATTGTAGAATAATGATAGCAAACTCGTAAGCTTCTGCCATGTCCACCTCCTTTACAATCCTTTTGTCGATTACATAATGTAGCTGTTTCTTGTTATTTAGATATGGCATGGCCCACCGTGAAAGTTCTGTTAGCTTTCCATTTGGATACCTCTTAACCGCCCGTAAACCCGAGAGAATCTCCAACAATACTACTCCTAAGCTATACACATCCGTTTTTAGTGTCAAATGACCTGTTTAGATTTCACAAAGTTAGCATATTTCGGCATGCCCACCCATATATCTGTATATAAATCTATTTATAAAGTTATATAAACAAAATGCAGATGAGACCTGTGCCAATGTACTCAGGAGCAAAGTAACCTTTACTCCCAAGAACACGAGTGGAGAGATGTGTTCTGTCACCCTGTGGACCATATCTCGAGAGTCCGAAATCTGCAATCTTCGGAGTGAAGTCCTGTAAGTAGAAGGGGAAAACTAAGATCATCGTTATCAACATTAGATCAGATTAGATAATTGATTGTTCAATATAATATTAAGTAAGCTAAACTGACATGATCAAGCAAAATGTTGGCAGACTTAATGTCACGATGGATGATTGGCTTCGCCATTGTGTGAAGGTACTCTAAACCCCTTGCTAATCCCGTTGCTATCTTCATTCTGTCTCTCCAGTTTACGTGTCTACTACAGTCTGCTTCCTTTTAAATCTTCAATTTATATAACAAGTTTTTTGAGCTGAATTAATTACCTACCTCTTGAGAGATTCTCCTCCAAGCTTCCAAATGGTATGAATTCAAACACAAGAATCCTGTGCACACCTTCTGCGCAATATCCCAACATCTTGACCACATTTGGATGATGAAAATTGCTTAAAATCATCAGTTCGTTCTACATGTTAAAATAAACAAGCATTTTAAATAAAAAGACAAACAAAACAGCGTCATTCAAAATAATAAAAGTAAATCGTATTAATCAATCTGAACCACCTTCCATTCGTCTAAGCCCTGGGCTCCGTGTTTCTTGATCATTTTTATAGCAATTGGTAATCCATGCCCTGGTTTTGCAGAATCTTTTGTTCGAGAATCTATCCAGCCTTTATACACATCACCACACCCTCCCTGCCCTGCTAAATTTTTTATGCTGAACTTGTCGGTTGCAGCTTTCAGTACATTGTAGGAAAAGCTATGAAGTATGTGGGGATGCCAGACGTAGAAATGTTCTTCTTGTGATTTCTCTACATAAAACATAGATGTTTATTTATATATCTATGAAGCAATGTACCATAAGGCATAGCAATTATTTGTTTTAACAAAAATTTCCAACCTGAGCGAGGTTTGACACGCGACAGTGGATTGAGTTTGCTTATGCCGTTGCCCATTCCGTAAGATTCTTGATTTTGGGAAGAAGAGGAAGCGGGATATGTTGTAGAGTCGTAGAATATATAGTGTTTTTGGCTGAAATATCTAGGTGTTGGTGTTAGGCAGGTGAAATGAACTAAGCAAATATTGCTTGTCTTGTAGACAATAACAATGACTAATGCTTAATGCATTCATATATGTCTTGCTCATCCTGCTAATTCTATGAAATTTTAACTTTATCATTTTTCTTATTAGTCGAAGTAATAGTGGTAATGAATTTGTAACATGTTGCCATATTGGTTGATTGCTGTTGAAGAGCTAGCAATGGCTTCATTGAAGTATTACGAGTATAAAGCTTGATTTCTAGTCATTGGCCATTGGCCAGGAATGAGTATGATCACACACGAAACAATGACAAATCTTAGAGAGAGACGAGAAAGAGAGAGGTGGTGAAGCGGTATATGAACTCGCTAATACATAAATAAGAAATGGAAGGTTGCAAAGTTCTAACACTCACTCACACTAGAGGGTTCTTACTTATCCTCCTTGGAGTAGAGAGGATTAAGGGCCTTGGAATGTGCTGAGCTTTGCTTTGATTAAGCTTTAGCCCATAATTATTAGTCGATATTGTTAGTGTATTTACATGTATTATTATTTACTTGTGTTAGGCCCAATATTATGTTTATAGGTCTATGGTAGTTTTAGAATACTTCTGTATTATTATTTATTGACTTGGTTTGGATAATGAAAAGGCAAGAAAATCAATTAGCCTTCCAATATGGTATCAAAGCCAGTTTTTCTCTCCTAAATTCTCTCCCCAATATTCGACTCCCTCTCCTCCCCTATCTTCAACCGACGACCCTAACCCAACCACCAACAAAAATCGGCTCCCATGGCCGTGGAAGACAGCCCACCACCACCACCACCACCACCACCACCACCTTCTCAAACCGATAAAATAATTCCCTTTAGCATACCTAACAAGGTTCCCATTAAATTGGACCTTGAAAAACATAACTACAATGCTTGGAGTTCTTTCTCTCTTATTCATCTTGGTAGTCTCGTCCTTAAATCACATGTGGATGAAGAAACCGCGTCTACCAATCCCGATTGGTGCCAACTTGATGATCTCATCAAGATGTGGATCCTTGGATCCCTATGTGACTCTCTTCAAGAACAAGTTGTCACCACATCGGGTAATGCAAAAGCCCTATGGGATCATTTAAAAGAATTATTCCATGATAATAAGGATGCTAGGGCCATTAATCTTGATAACGAACTCCGTTCCATCAAGATCGGGAAGATGACTGTTAATGAATATTGCACAAAGATAAGGTTTATGGAGGATAGGCTTAAAAACCTTGGTTGTGTTGTGAGCGAGAAGAACTTGGTTATTTACACTGTCAATGGACTTGACTCTAGGTTTGCCACTCTTGTTGAAATCATCCGTCACCGTGAAACCCCTTCCCTCTTTTGAAACGGCAAGAAACATGCTTCTCTTAAAAGAATCATCTTTCAATGATGAATCCGGGGCATCCACTAATTTTGAAAGTAGCTCGTCATCTCCAACCGTTCTCATGGGATCTAATTCTTCGAGAAATAAAGGTAACCCGAACAAGTCCTCTCCTATTCCTCAAATATGTAATCACTTTAATAAGGGATCGTGTAAATTCGGCGATCGGTGCAAGTTTATTCACGATTATCGAAATAGGTCGGGGTTAAATGGCAAAAACACAACCACTGTTACCAACAGTCGTGCGTCTGTATACCCTTCCCACACTCAGACCCACGTTAATTGGACTCCCACAGGATATTATTCTACTCGCGTGGCCCAAGCACCACCTCAGCCCATTAGTAATCAACGACAGGCCTAATGTGGACTTATACATCTAATGCCAGCTCCTGCTCAAGCCTAATTACCTATGATGGCCTAACCGTTCACACCGCCTGGGCAATATAATTCGGCATATCCTCAGCAGCATCAAGGGGTTCTCGGTCTCGCTCCCGCTCACTACGGATCTCATGCTACTTCTCTTCGTAGTGCGTTTAGCACTTTGACCTTGCAGGACCCGACTTGGCACATGGATACAGGTGCTTCATCTCATTTAAATTTTAATGCAAGTAATTTAGGTATCATTTTTAATAAATGCTTATATCCCTCTGTTCACGTTGGTGACGGTAAGTCTATTCCCGTCACTAACTCTGGCCATAACATTATTCCTTTCATTCATCGACCTCTCCATCTTAATAATGTACTTGTCACCCCCAATATAATTAAAAATCTCATTTCTGTTCATTAGTTTACTAAAGATAATAATTTTACTATCAAGTGTGACGCGTTTGGTTTTTCTGTGAAGGATTTCTTGACTCGCCATATCCTCCTTCGATGTGACAGCTCGGGCGATCTCTATCCAGTTACCAAGCCGTCAACTCTCCCTACTGCTTTTCTTTCTACAAGTTCTTCCACGTGGCAACAACGCCTCAGTCATCTGGTTGATGAAGTGCTACGCTCCTTTGTCTCTCGTCAGTTTATTTCATGTAATAAAGAAAATATACACATATTTGTCATGCTTGTCAACTTGGCAAACATGTGAAGCTTCCTTTTCATAGTTCGGATTCTATGGTTGAACATTGTTTTGATATCATTCATTCTGATTTATGGACACCTCCCATTACTAGTTCTAGTGGTTTTAAATATTATGTCTTATTTCTTGATCATTTCTCTCATTATCTATGGATATATCCCTTTCGTTCTAAATCTGACATGGTTGATAAATTTCTGCATTTTCGTAATTGTGTCAAAAATCAATTTAAATGTGAAATAAAAAGATTCTAATGTTATCATAGTGGTGAGTTCGACAACAACCGACTCCACACATTTTTTTGCCAAAAATGGAATCCAACTTAGATTCTCTTGCCCAAAAACATCCCAACAAAATGGCAAGGCGGAACGAATGATACGAATAATCAATAATGTCATTTGTACTCTTCTTTTCCAAGCACATCTTCCTCCCACCTTTTGGGTCGAAGCTCTTCATATAGCAACCTATCTCCTAAACCTTTTTACCATCAACCGCTATTCACAACGAAATACCTTTCACCCGCCTCTTTAACAAACAACCCGACTACTCCCGTCTTCGAATATTTGGGTGTCTATGCTACCCTCACCTTCACTCCCCCCACAAGCTTGGCCCACGAGCCACTCCATGTATATATTTAGGCTACCCACCCTACCATCATGGTTTTCGATGTCTAGACCTCGAAACAAACAAAATAATTTTCTCTAGACACATCACTTTTAACGAAACCTAATTTCCTTACCGGTCTATGACACCCTTGTATCCACCATCATACACCTTTCTTAACCCACCGACCTCCCCCTTCTCACATCTCTTGCCTCTATATATTCATCACCTTCTAATAATGCAACACCCTTATAGCCTACTCATGACACACCCACCGAACACATATATAATCAGTCCAACACCCCTATATCTCTTGGCCCATTTCCCTCTCAACAGTCCAATACCATAAGTCTTACACATCCTTACCAGCCCACTCGTACACCTACACATGTTACCCTTCTTAACTCCGGCCTAACTGTTCCAGCCTAATCCCACCAACTCACTACCCCAGCCCAACCCCACCAACCAAATACCAACAGCCCTTTGCCAGCCCAATATAACAGCTCGCTTCACCCTATGATACCGAACCCACCTAACCAGCCCTTTCCTCTACCCGTCAATGAACAACCCCACACTCACCCCATGATCACACGGTCGCAATTAGGCATTGTCAAACCTATCGATCGCTTGTCTCTAAACACTTTCTCTATTTCTCCTATTCCTAAAAATCCATCTGACGCCTTAAAAGATCCTCAATGGCGTAATGCTATGTTTGATGAGTATAATGCGTTAATTAAAAATGGTACTTGGAATCTTGTACCAAGGCCCACCGGTGTTAATGTGGTTCAATCTATGTGGTTATTTAAGCATAAGTTTCATGCTGATGAGACTTTGAGCCGATATAAGGCTCGGTTGGTTGCTAACGGTAGTAGTCAACAACTTGATGTTGATTTTGATGAGACATTTAGTCCGGTAGTTAAACCGGCCACCATTTGCACGGTCCTTAGTCTTGTTGTGTCTCGCCAGTGGCCTATACACCAGCTTGATGTTAAGAATGCTTTTCTTAATGACGATTTATCTGAGACTGTGTACATGCATTAGCCTCTTAGTTTTGTTGACTCTCGGAACCCTCATTATGTTTGTCTTTTGCAGAGATCTTTGTATGAATTGAAACAAACACCTCGTGCTTGGTTTTAGCGGTTTGCATGTTATGCCACATGGGCTGGATTTTATCACAGTCACTGCGATTCTTCTTTGTTTATTTATAGACAGGGTTCTCAGGTTGCTTATCTTCTCGTTTATGTGGATGATATTATTCTTACAGCTTCCTCTCTAGCATTGCTATAGCAGATTATAGATTCCTTACATAAGGAATTTGACATGACTGATCTCGGGGCACTTAATTATTTTCTTGGTATTTATGCGGATCGTACTTCTATAGGTTTATTTTTGTCTCAGAGGAAGTACGCTCTTCAGCTTCTTGAGTGTGCTCACATAGTTTATTGTAACCCTTTTCGGACACCCGTTGATACTGAGTCTAAACTGGGTTCGGAAGGTGTTCCTGTTCATGATCTCACTTTATATCACAATCTTGCAGGGGGCTACAGTATCTTACATTTACACGTCCAGACTTGTCTTATACAGTTCAGCAGGTTTGTCTTTATATGCACGATCTGATGGAGCCTCACTTTGCTGCTCTCAAACGTATCTTGAGATACGCTCGGGGGACTGTGGACTTTGGTCTTCAGTTGTATGTTTCCGCTACTACTTTTTTGTTGGTTATATTAATGCTGATTGGGCAGGTTACCCCTCTACACGCAGGTCTACTTCAGGTTATTGTATTTTTTAGGTGATAATCTTTTGTCTTGGTCATCTAAACGTCAGCATACCCTCTCTCGCTCTAGTGCCAAAGCTGAATACCGTGGTGTTGCTAACGTTGTCACAGAGACTGCATGGCTTCGCAATCTACTTCATGAGTTACATTCTCCTTTATCGACTGCCACTATTGTTTACTGTGATAATGTTAGTGACGTTTATCTGTCTGCCAATCTTGTTCAACATCAACGGATGAAACACATTGAGATCGACATTTATTTCGTCCGTGATATGGTTACCGCGGGTCAGGTTAGAGTTCTCCATGTACCTTCTTGTGCTATCAGTATGCTGATATCTTCACCAAAGGACTTTCTTCCGTTTTGTTTGAAGATTTTCGATCCAGTTTGAGTGCCTGCCCTCCTTCCGCTCAAACTGCGGGGGCGTATTAGTCGATATTGTTAGTATATTTACATGTATTATTATTTACTTGTGTTATGCCCAATGTTATGTTTATAGGCCTAGCCCATGGTAGTTCTAGAATTCTACTGTATTATTATTTATTAACTTGGTCTGGATAATGAAAAGGCAAGGAAATCAATTAGCCTTCTAATAATAACACGTACAATATTAGATTAAATGTCTAAGCTCGTAATCTCAACTAGTCTATTACATCGTTAAAAGGTTCCTATCTAATAATGACCGGTACTTCAAAATCTAACAAATATGTTTGGAACTGAAGTTTAATGATTAGTTCGAATATGTTTGGAATTGATTTCTAGTCACGGGCTATTGGGGCATACCCTTTAAGAAAAACAGAAGCATACATCCATATAATTTGTTGATACTCGTTGTTAATTTGTCGAAAATTCCAACATGTTTTTTTTGAGAAAATATCAAGCAACAGTTTTTGTAGTGGCGAATAGATCCATTGTCTATATGAACATAACATATGCTAGGCAAAGGTTTTAGGAATCTTTATGTGTGTGTAAGAACGTATGGGGGTGTTATAGCCAAGTTTTGGTACCTATGTCATCGTGCCATCACATCCTACATGTGTTATAAGGCTTCCCACGATAATAACATCATGCGATTTACATTTTTTGCTACATTAGCTTTCTCTCTCCGACAAACTACAGACGATCATTTTTAGCCACAATAAAGTGAACTACATCTTGTTTTGTGGAATTTGTAAATAACTCCTTAGATCGTTTAAGACTCGGATTGTTTAGATCTAATCTAGGATTATAAACATCAAAGATTAACAATATGCAGCGGAATAATAACAATAAGAACAATGATGTTTAACAAGGTTTTATTATTCATACGTTTCCCTCTTTCCCCAAACACAATCTTGGGGCTACACCAACTAACTATCTAACTATGGTGTACACACACACACCTTTTACTATTCGACTCTCATCAGTCGACTTTGCTATCTAAAACCTATGTCTATGATCTCTTTATATAGGGAGAGATATGATAAGGAAACTAATTAAACAAATTTAAATACTTTCTTATCTTTATCTTGTAAATCTTTGACCAAATCTTTATAATTCTCCACCAGCTTGTAGAATTCTGATATGCTAGATTTAGTCCTTATGTTTCATTTATTTATTTATTTTGTCTCATCAAATCAAGAATCCCAACAATCTTCCCCTATTTGATGATGACAAAACAAACAAAGTCATGTACGAACTTCATCATAAAGCCAAAGCTTCCCTTGAAGTTGAGATGTATATCCTGAATGAAACAAAAATTTCCTTTGTAATGCTAACTGCTTCCCCCTTAAATTAAGATCTTCCCTTAAGTTTAAACTCTCCATGCCATTGCCTTCCACAGACTCTTATAGTTGCTCCTTCATATAATCATCTTCACCTTTTTGTCTTTTATCAATAAGGGGGACTGTATGCAACTTTGATCTTCACAACCACACATCATATATCAAGATTTTTAATCCAAGCTTTTCACTGACTCAAATTACCATCCATGAAGTTCAACACAAATAATGAACTCAAGCAGTATAAAGTGTAAACTAGCAGTATTAACAATGACTAGCAGTAGTAATGACCTTCCCTTGAAACAGTGCATGGACATCTTGAATTCTGTAGGCTCTCTGTAATGATTACTGATGAAGAAAACTGAGTATAACGAATTTAATGAAGAAGTAGAATATCCCAAACTTATGTCTTATGTCTTGTTTATCCACGTGACATCGAAACTCATATTAAGACCAAAAAGTATAAGTAGACCGCAACCTCTTGAAAGAATCCTCAACTAATATGAGACACTGAGCACTACAACGTAACTCCTTTAAGTGATAGCAAATGTGAGCACTGAGCACCATAAGAAAAATCACACACCTTTGCTAGATTCGTCAAGTCTTCGTCACATCGTTTCTAAGCACGAACAAGTTATCTTCAAACGTTGTAAGCCGTTTAAGATATAATAAGAACACGCATCTGTGAAACTCAACTACAACATCAAATAAGGCATTATTTAATTATCTCTGTTATACATTTTCAATATTCCCAATATTAATAGCTTTTTATCAATTTAAATCGATTCCTGAATCTACGAGAACCCAATCGGGTGTGTCATCCGATATCGATTAAAGCTAGCTCAACATAACTCAATTTAATGCTAGCAGTATCTGCTTATAAACCTAGCAATACTAATACACGAAGCAATAAATTAAACAAAAGAAACCCAACTGTAGGGCAATATGGCAGTATTAAATGAATAACTGAGTTTCTTACTGTTGTATCACCAAACCCCAAATAACTACATGCTACACCAAATACAATTTTGTAATCTATCTTCACGGATAGCAGTACTAATATATATTCCCATTAATGCCAAAAATAATCTTAAAAGATTTCTCATGAGGTCTGGCCTGTCAAAATCTCACGAGCCCAACACCAGCAGTACCAATCAGCGTGATAATAAAAAATTTAAACCAAGCAGTACTAAAAATATCAATTAGCAACACTTTTTCTGTCACAAAGCTGTCACTAATCTGTTACTACTTGCATTTACCTTCCTCCCATTCTGTTAGTGATGCTTTTTCTGTTACTAAACTGTCGCTAAACTGTCACCAATTTGATAACTCCTTCCCCCCATACTATTTAGTAACACTTTTAACTGTCGCTGATCTGTTGCTAATCTGTCACAAATTCAATTACTCCTTTATGTGACACTTTTTAGTGTCACTAATCTGTTGCTAATCTTATTCTTAAATATGACAAACGTGACATTAGTAAGGAGAATCCAAGTATAACATGTAATCGAACAACATTAACTTTTCATGAGACGAACGAACCTTGCAATCAGTAACTTGTTATTCGAATAGTATTAACAATATACCAACAACATTTAATCGTTATACGTAGCAGTAAGTGCTCATAAGCAGTATTAACATTTAACTCGAGCAACACTAACCTTCGTTTGGCAGTATTAACAATTAACGACCAGCATTAACATAGCAACATAAATACACTTTCCAACAGTTTTAACCTTTTATCATCATTGGAACCTTAGCAGTATTAAATAATAAAAGCAATATTAACATTAATCAAGTAGTAGAAACACCTTAGCATTCGACCCCAATAGCATGTTCCTTTTTGTATCATATTCCATGAGAGAATGAACCTATGCTACAGATCGACACCATCAGATCCAATAACAACCTGCTGCTTCTTATAAAAACGTTTGCCAAAAGGACCCATGAAACCTTTTCTTGTCGACTTACTGCTTCATTGTAAATGTTCAAGAAACCCTTAAATAATAACAATGATTTACAATCATATTGCATACCCATAACAGGTAGAGAGGATGATTATAAACACTGTTATAGCAATTTATCTTTAAAACCCTAAAAAACTTTTATCACAAAACGATTTCTTAAAATTTAAGATTTTAGGTTTCTTTAAAAACCTTATAGATCCTAGATCAAGAGCCACCAGGCTCTGATACCATATGTTGAGATCGTTTAAGCTCAGATTGGTTAGATCTTTATATCTAGGATTGACAATAACAATGAAAACAATATGCACAACGGAATTAAATAACTAGAAACATATTATGTTAAACAGGTTTTTATTCATACGTTTCCCTCGTTCCCCTAAGACACTCTTGGGCACACCAATACTTAGCGTATCTAACTAAATGGGTGTATACTACACACCTTGTTATTCTTTGATTTGACTCTCATCAAGTTTGACTTTGCTATAATCTAAAACATATGTCTATGATCTCTTTATATAGGGAGAGATCATGACTTACAAAGGAAGTAAATCAATATGATAAGGAAACTAATTAAACAAATTTAAATACTTTCTTATCTTTATCTTGTAAATCTTTGACCAAATCTTCATAATTCTTCACCAGCTTATAGAATTCTGATATGCTAGATTTAGTCCTTATGTTTCATTCTTTTATTTATTTTGTCTCATCAAATCAAGAATCCCAACATTTTTTCTTTCAAAAAAAATTAACAACAAAATTAAATATCATTAATACTAAAAAAATACATAAAATAAAATTCGATTACTTAAACGTATAAAATACGGATTACAATACGAAATTTAAAAATAATATGAAATTTAAAACACGATACGAAATCTAAATCACGATACGAAATCAAACAACATTTTATAATTCTCAATAGTTCCTAATGAACTCTTCTTTCTCAGCCATGCTGCGATGCAACTCGTGCCTTGCCGTCATCATCTTCATGGCATTTCACATGTCGGCTCCCGCCAGCCTTTCTAGAATTTCTCGACCATGGTCGATAAGGGAATTATCAGGCTGTGACCCAACCTGATTATTTCAGACCTATGTAGTTGAACTCGTTCTAAAAAGTGACTAAACAAGTTATAGATGGGTGTGGTCCCTGGAAGGCTCGGGTGATTTTTCCATCGCTTCGGTTAGAAAGTTGATTGATGAGTACATGTTATCGGAGGTTGCTGCTAAGACACGTTGGACTAAAGCGGTGCCTATTAAGGTTAATGTTTTGCTTGGAAAGTAAAGCTAGATTATTTACCAACTAGATTGAACATTTCTCGTAGAGGAATGAAAATTGAGTCTATTCTTTGTCCTATGTGTGGTAAGGCGGAGGAATCGACTAGGCATATTTTCTTCATATGCTACATTGCTAGAGTTTGTTAAAATCTCTCGTTAGTGGAGACTATGTTTACTATACGGAGGGTGTTTCTTACTAAAAGTGGTTGGATTGGATTTGAATCTTTGGCTTTGATTAAGTATAAGCGTATTTTTGAAGGAGTGTGTTTATGTGATGTGGTCGGCATATCTGAGTTTCCTAATAAATTATCTTTTGTTCAGAGTTGTCCTTTCAAAGGACGGTTATTTTTGAAGATGTGGTGTCTCGCTCTTTTTATTATTGGAGTCATTATAGATGTAAAGTATCTTTTAGTTAGATAAGTGGCTTAAAAACCCTCATATTGTAACTCTTGTAATTTCTAGCTTCCTTGCTAGTTTCTCTAACAATATTTGCCGTTATAAAAAACAAGTTCAACATTTGCTCCTCCATGCGGCATCCATATATCATTCTTCTGAAGTTCATAAGAGATTTGTAGTCTCACGTCAATTGGTTCAGTCGATATGATTTTTGAAATAGTAGTTTAGGAAGTTGTTTGAAATTGAAGTTGTGTTAGAAATAATTAGAGTGATGGGTCTATATAAAGTAAAAGTATCCATTTGGTAAAAGTATTCGTTTTTATCATTTAAAATAAAAATACAAATTTACAATACAAGATTTAAAACCAACTACAAATTTAAAAAACAATAGTCTTTATTTGTTTTTTTTATACATGGATCCAAACAACTTTATTATTCATTTGGTGTTTTATTTTTGCCGCCTTTCTAAACAAGGCGTTATGCATCTCGTAATCTTTATCAGATTCTTGTTACAAATAAGTGTCAGTCGAAACACGTTTCTCTTATGAAATATCACTGAATTCATCATATGCTTTCCTCAGATTATCTTTAGCTATGCTTTCATTCTCAAATTAAATGGCTAAGTTCATAATCGCTAGCTGACGAACTTTATCCTCGTTGATTTGTTTCTAAACCATAGCTTTGATTTCATCGACGGTATGTGGAAGCGAACAAGCCATTAAGATTTTTGGGTAGAAATTGAAAGTGTATAAAAGATGAAAGAGTTGATAAAGATGAATAAAGTGTATATAAATTGTTTAATAAAAAGAAAAATAGTAAGAGTACTTATAATAACTTAATAAAGATAACTATAGAAAAAAAACACCTTCTCTCTTAATAATTTCAGATCTGAGCTCGCTTCATCAAAAACCGTAGGGAAAGGGGGAATTCTAGCATGGGAAAATCGACTAAAACCATCGATTCCAATGGATGGACATGGATCTTTCGCAATAACAATACTACACCCTCAAAACCAATAGGAAATCTGTTATATAGAGAAGTGGACAAGGTAGCGACTTCCTTTTACGTCACAAACTTTCCTGATTCGATAGATTCAAAAGGCCTATGGAATGCATGCACACCGTATGGTCGCCTCGTTAATGCCTACATCGCACATAAATGATCGAAAGTGGGTAAGCTTTTTGGATTCATTCGTTATGTGGGTGTCAAAGATACTTCTGATTTTGTTAGGTCTTTGTCGAACATGTAGATTGGGAGCTTTAACTTGTACGTTTCTGTAGCACGTTTTCAGAGACCTAATCAAAACAAATCAAACGAGGTCTTTAATAATAAACCAAACCCTAACTCTAACCCTAAAAACACCTCACACAATCATAATGATTTACATTCTGAAAAGCCATCCTTCGCGTCTATTGTACATGGTAACCCTAAGATATCTGATGACGACACTTTTACTGATAAAACCCGTGTTGTCTCTTTGAATGACCAGGATTTGATTAGTATTGATGACACATCTAAGGTCCTATTGGTTAAACTAAAAGACTTGGGATCGGCAAGTAACATGTACGTAATTTGCAAAAATGAAGGATTTGTGGACCCCAAAATTCACCACGTTGGGGGATCTTGGATTTGGATCCAATTCCTTACGCCAGACGCTTGTGAGGCATTTAGGTCGAATGACACTATGAAAAGTATTTCTTCTTCGATCAAAACTGTCTCACCCTCTTTTATGGTGGATGAACGTTTGATATGGATCGAGATTAGTGGTCTTCCACTTTGTGCTTGGGGTTCTAACGCTTTCAAGAAAGTTGCATGCTTGTTGGGCAAATTTATGTTCTTCGAGGTCGAACAAAATGCAACTATGTGTATAGGTAGAGTTTGCATCTCTACCAAATCACATCAGCCCATATCAGAAAAGGTAAAGGTTGAAGTACAGGGGTAAATTTTTGAAACTTAAGTCTATGTGATAGGTACTTGGAGTATCAACATTATGGATGAATCTATTGACACCTCATCTAGTGAAGACAAAAATGAAATTAAAAAGGTTGTGGACACTTTTGATGATAACCCAACTGATGACTTAGAAGATATTATACAAAACCTGAATAATGACAAAGAAAATAAAGGAACTAATGCCGAGTCTCCTAAAGTTAATGTTGGAGATTTGGAGCCCGCAAAAGAAGAAAACGCGTCTGATCTAAGTTGTCCACCCGGTTTTGAACACTTGAAAAGGGGTTCCTCTAGTAGATGTTTTACTTCCTTTTCTAAACGTCAGAACAAAGGCATAAAAGGTATCTCCTTTATTCATGAATTCTCAAGGGTGATCGAGGTTGGAGGCTCACTAGGGCTTGATGTGAGGGGTTGTCGTAAATCTTTGAACCAAATGATCAATGGAATAGGGGTACACATTGTTGATAAATGAATGTGTTATCCATTAACATATGTGGCACGAAGAAAAGGAGGAAACGTGTTTGGATTAAAGATTTATGTTTTAAACATAATATATTTCTTAGGCGTTCAAGAATCTAAGATGACTAGATTAGAAACTTTTCGCCTCAAATCCATGCGGGGAAATTACTCTTTTGATTATGCTTGTAGTTTGGCTCGCGCTAGATCAGGAGGCTTAATATCCATGTGGGATCCGAAGAATTTTGTAAAAGAAGACATTTGGTGTGATGACGCGTTCATTATTATTAAAGGCCAATGGAAAAACACGATTAGAGATTGCTACATGGTCAATCTTTATGGACCCCATGACCCCTTGGCTAAAAACGCGTTATGGAACAGAATTCGTGATTTCATGCAATTAAACATGGGTAAATATATTTTGTTTGGTGATATGAACGAAGTTAGAAACGCCCAAGAATGTTATGGCTCAATTTTCTCTCGGAATGAATCTGAGGTCTTTAATAATTTCATTAATGACTCTAATCTTACTGGACCTCCCTTTGGGAGGACATTTGTTTACTTAGATGAACAAACAAGGTACAAAGCTTAGCAAGTTGGATCGTTATCTAATTTCTGAAGAGGTTCTTAATTTGCTTCCAAACATCCGTATCACAGCCCTAGATTGCTTGTGGTCTGATCACATCCCCATTCTTCTCTACTGTAACAAATGTGATTTTGGCCCGGTTTCTTTCAAAATATACCATTCATGGTTTAATCGTAAAGGTTTTGTCGAGGTCATTAATACAGAGTTGACAAACTTGAATCATAATAATGATCTCAGAACCTTATCGTCTTACAAAAAGTTAAAAGCCTTAAAACTAAAGATCAGCCTTTGGTATGCCACTATCAGAAGCAAAGAATGTATTAAAAACAAGAGGTTTTGAAGGCTTTAAAGATCCTGGAAGACAAGATAAAGGCTGGTTCTCCCTCTAATGATGATCATGAATCGCGTATCAATCTTCTTCATGAGGTGGATAAGCTAGATAACTTTGAGGTTATGGATACGATTCAAAAGGCACGCATTAAATGTGATATTAAAGGAGATGAGAACTCTAAGTTCTTCCATAGCTTAATTAACAAAAAACGTAAAGGCAACTTGATCAATGGCATCTTACATGAGGGTGTTTGGGTTATAGAACCTCGCCAAATCAAAGAGGTTTTTCTAAACTTTTTCAAACAGAAGTTTCAAGCTAATGACTCTCTGATTGATTTCCTTTCCTCTTCCATCTCATCTAGACTAAACGCTTGTGACTAGGATATATTAGAAGCTAATGTTTCTATGGATGAAGTAAAGGTAGCAGTGTGGGATTGTGGAAGTGATAAAGCCCCCGACCCTAATGGTTACGCCTTTGCTTTTATTAAAAGGTATTGGGATTTACTAAAAACTGATATTCCAGATTTCATGGCCTCATTTCTTTCTTCAAAAAAGATGCCTCTCGGTTCCAACTCCTCTTTCATTACTCTCATCCCAAAGGTTAATAACCCGGTCCATATCAATGACTTTAGGCCTATCTCTCTCATAGGTACCCATTACAAGATTATTGCTAAAGTTCTCGTAAATAGGCTTTCTAAAGTGGTTGATAAAATCGTTAGCCATGAGCAAACCGCATTCATCGCGGGTTGTTAAATCCTTGATGGGACCCTCCTCCTTAGCGAGGATATTGATTGGTATAAAAAAAGGAAGAAAAAGATGTTGCTCTTTAAAGTTGACTTCGAAAAGGCCTTTGATTCGGTTAGTTGGAGGTACCTCGATTTTATGCTTTGGAGCCTCGTTTTCGGTCTAACATGGAGGTCATGGATTAAAGGTTGTCTTGAATCATCTCAGACCTCGATTTTGATCAACGTCAGTCCCACTTCCGAGTTCAATGTTAGGCGGGGTTTGAGACAAGGGGACCCTTTATCTCCTTGTTAGGATCTGAAACTAGATAGATCTTCTAGCCTTTGTGGTTGTATAGTACTTATGTAATCACAAGTATATACGTGAGAGACTCTACCAAATGTTTAGGCGGAAACTAAACAATACAGAATAAAGAAGAACAAATATCACCAATGATCCTCTATGGATCTCTCTATTAATAATAAATTGTTTTTGTCCTTGTTAATCTGTTCCAAACCCTAATACTAAAGGTTTCTTTTATAGAGAAGAAACCCTAAATTGCTAAACAAGATTCCTAAAATTGCGTAAGAGATATACATCAATCTCTTCCTAAAAACGCGTAATATCAATCTCTTCCTAATTTATCTCATTCCTTTCTTATATGAGTTTAACTCTGGAATATATCTATAATTCCCTGCATACAATAATACTCGTCTTATAAATCAAGATCAGCAGATTCTATCTCTGTCAGCAGAAACGAGAACATGACCAGCAGAAACATAATCAGCAGGAACGACTTAATGCCATCAGCAGAAATGAATATCTCTAACAGCAGAAACAACACTTAGTCATTTTTCAATTATTCCCAACAATCATCCACTCTAAAACTGGTTGTTGACTACTGTTAATTCCCAAGGGGTTTTTCTTGATTGATCTTCTCGAGTAAGAGGATTGAGGTAACAGCAGAAACAAATACCTGGCAGAGACAATACAAGCAGCAAAAAACCGTAGAAGGCAGCATCACAAAACAGCAGATCAATTGGAGTTAGCAGAATCTAAGAACAACGCTTCAGTCTTTGCGCAAAACATAAGTTGATTTGATAAGCCTTTACAAGTAGCTACTACTCTTGGGTAGTTGATACTTTGGTGATAACAAAACACCCTGTGTGTAACAAAAACCAGTCCAATTTCTCAGAAGTGAATCAGGGTGTGAATTTGGGAATACCCCCTAACAGTTTTTGAGCAAACCGACTCAGCCATACAACGGATTTGACACGTCATTTACCTGAATAGCGTTTTGGCTCATGACTAGCCACTCTTCATACTTCAGAGTAAGTAATATGGTGAGTCGGATACCTATAATGTTAGTAAATTGTCAATATCAACAGTTTTGAGAAAGTATTTACCATGGGAGCAGTTTGCCTATGGACTAGCCACTTTTCATCCAAAGATTATGGAAAAGTGATAACCATCCAAGTTTTGGAGTAACCTGGCAACTCATAACGGATTTGTAAAGTCTTTACCATGTGCCGTACACCTGTTGGACTAGCCCTCTTTGTTACAAGAACATGGTGAGTGATGGCCATAGGATTTTTAGAAACGCTAAGCTATCTACGGATTTGAGTTACACACTAAAGCCGTTGCAATGGTGAGCCAGAATCTTCTTGGTGTTAGCCATGGTGAGCTGGAAATCCATTTGTCGTGCAGTGCAGCACTAACACCAAAGTAATACCAAACACTATTAATAAGAGAACATTGTTTTTTTTTTAAATAATGCAACTAAACTATTGAAGCAAATACAAACACTACCGCAGAAACAACTTACACAGGAGCAGATGCAAGACATTCATATGATTGATGTAAACCAATGTTTACATCTGGATTTAACCGAAAGTACCTATTCATCCGTCGTCGCAAAAGAAGAATATCCTCACGATAAACATGAGGTAGCAACTGTTTCAAGAAGGTTAAGTACTTTCGCGCTGTTTAGTGTTATTAAACATGAATATAACTGTTTACCAGGCGGGCAATCACCATCTCCAATCTTTAAATTCACCATATGAGATGAGGAGGAATATAATTACCATGTATCATCACTCTCACTCTCAGAACTGAAAAAATCCTCAACAGGTTTATCCCATAGGCAGTCATCACTCCTCACCCCAAGATGTTTACGACGATTCCGAGGAGGAGAAGCGGCAGATTCAGTAATGGTTTCAACCTTAACCCGCGGATCAAAAAAAAAACCAAAAAATCTCTTATCAGGTTAGCTTGTCCACAACACAACCACCATCACAGAAATAGAATTTACCCGAAAGATAATATCAGCAATACACTTCGTCATCGAGTCAGGGTCAGCAGCAAACGTGAATACCACTCTGCTTTCCTCAATCACTTTAAGGAAAAAGTCATTAATACCTCCGGATGTAGATGCCAAACAAAACATCAATGGGTATGTGGATCAGTAGAGACATTTGACGGTGAGAACTTGCAAGCAGAATCATGCAATCGGTGAAAACTCCAATCTCACGGTGTTGAACCAGCAGAATCCATGGCTGCTGGAGTGGTGACAGTAGAGTCAGTAACTAGAGCACTAAATGCACGACCAGCAGGATTAGAACTACCACCACCAGCAGAATCAGGGTCATCAGCAGTTATGAGTTATGTAGCTAGCAGAACACTAGGCTGGCTAGTGGAAGATGCCGTTCAACCTTTGGCTTTAGAAGGAGGCTCAGTAATGGCAGGCTTGGGTCGAAACAGGTTGTACTGAGCACTCAACAAGCGATCCTTTTCAAGGCGTCTACAAAATATACTCGTACTCTTCAACCAACTATTTTTGATTCATAGCCTTGACTTCTTTCATTGTGATGGTACCATTATGAGCTGCACAACATTGATTTTTAACCAAGTTGCGCCTTCAGTGTTGTGGACCTCAGATTTCTTCAATGGCATTACCCTTGAGAGCTACGATACCTTAAATTTGCTAGGCTCGCTTCTTTCAGTGTCATTAACAGCAGTCATTCGCTCAATAAAGTTCCCCTCGTTTACATCGAGCCCAACAATTCTTTTGCCAATGCTAGGTTTAGAAGCCAACTTGCTTCACAAGTTTCAACCTGTCTGTTTCTGTCATTCGCATCATAGATCGTCCAATTCCTTGCGCGGCTCTTCAGTAAACAGTTGGGCAAAGTCCTCTGAGCCAAATCCTCAGCTGTAACCTTTGAACCAACGCTCACTAGCTGTCTTCCTCGAATATTCTTGCTTGTGCATCCTCTGCAACAAACACTAGCTGAATATCCAACTCAGGATGATGAGCATTTCATTTATCAGCAGCAACAGAAAAGACAGCAGGTTCAGGGGACTTGCTGTGTAAGGATGGTCACCAGCAGAAATATTAGACTCTAAACATGCTCAAAGGCTGGTGCTGAAAACTCTGTCACTAGCACGGCAGTTAAGAAGACCTCTTTAAGCTTTAGGGGTACTCCTTCTTCTTCTCGTTCCTCACATCATCAGGAAGGAACTAAGCAGGTTTGACCTAGAGCTGCAGTAGGCCATAAAGTGATAATCCTATCAAGGACAATATCATCATGAATGTCCCACATCCCCTGCCTTGTTGAGCTATCAACACCAACCGTGTGTCACCGCATCTTTTTAACTGTTTTCTCTAACTTCTTGACTTTGGGACAAGTGTCAAAATAGCACCCCCCATAATTTTCTTTGATTTTCCAGCTCAGTTTCCAAGGAGTCTCATTCGTCCCATACACATGTCAAGTTTGTAGATAAATAGTGAGTAGAAAAGGGTCCTCTGCCCTACTGCAGCATGGACTGTTGGCTGTAGGTGATCATCGGGCTACTTAGGTGGACTCCTCATGGAATCACATGAGTGTTGTCATCTATCACATGGAACGACATTATCAAGGTCTCAGGCTCAAGATAGTTGTAAGGCCTAGGTTGAGGGACAAGAAACGTTTCCTCAAGGGTCAGGGCAAACCAAATCAGGGGGTTGGGGCTTGTGGGCAAAAAAATTGGTTCATACATCAGGGTCTTCCACATACCAAGCTGGTCTAGGTGCAGGGCTAGACACTATTGGCTCCTCAAAGTTTAAGGGTTTGAGCTGGAGGGGTTGGTTGGAGACGCAGGCTCCTGGAGAGGATTCCCTAAGGGGTGAATGTTCAGGTCGTAAACATAAGGCCATGGTCTCAGTCATTAACAGGTGAGACAGGGTTAGGGACAACCCATTCTGTCTCAGGAAGGGTAGGTGAAGGAGAAGGTGGTCTTTCAGAGACAGGTTGCTGCTCCGGTATGGGTTCCTGGACAGAAGAAACCAGAGTAGAGAGTGATGGTTCAAGGGTGCCTACAGCTGCTCTACCTAGCAGCTTCATGACTAGCAGGCCATTGTCCTCATCTAGCTGCTCATCACTACCAGCAGATCATCCGCCAGCAGCAGCTATGGGCAAGCATGGGGGGTGTCAAGGTATTTGGCTGTCCCTCCCATTGGATTTAATATCGCAAAACATTTTCCTTCGTGTAAAGGCATATGTTGTCTAGGGGTTGCGGTCTCGCACGCGAGCACGCAGCTTCTCGCGATACTCTCGCACTCGCGCTCGTAAAAACTTGGGGTTCATTAAATTTTTTGCTTTTTACGCTTAAGATTCCCTATCATCCCCTCTAAATGTATCGGCGAAATCTATATAACCTACCTCAGTCGACATACAAATAAGGGCTTGTGGCAATGGAACCTAAAACTGATTCCATCTCCATGACTTCGGACTCAGAAAGTGGCATAACTAGTGTGACACAAAAATCTCCATTGAGGAGATATGTGGATCTTAAGAAAGGTGAGCGTCTGATCCGTCGGATACCCAATAAACCCCTCATTAACCCTCAAGAGTATAATTAATGGGCATAGTCAAACAATGACATTGCATCTTAAATTATAAACTGAGTCCTAATGAGAGACTCAGTTACGACCACCTCACGGCCGTCAATAGTGGCGACTAGGTCATGAGACCCAGCAGCATTTGGGCGAACAATAGCTGTTGCCCAAAATTGTTTGACCAATGAGTCAAACACGACCGGAGGGGCATGAGTCAAAGCGTACCTTAATGGAGAATGGTCCAAATAACGGAGGATATCTGTGAAGTCCTCGCAGCCTCTTTCCCTTCCCAAATATGCGATCTTGTTGTGATCATCGTTGTACTTGAGTGCCGCCATTGGTGATGATTGCAGTTAGGTTGAAGATACAGAGTATGCAGAGGCAAAAGATGTTGGTGTATGTGTGGGAAAGATGAAAAATTGATTTGCGATTAATTAGGTTAATTTTGTCCAATTTATGAAAAGATATCCTTTTAATTTGATTGGTAAAATTTTAACCTTGGAAGTTGAAATAATTAAGTGAAAAGCAACTTGGATCGCCCCGCCCCTATTCAGGCAAGTGGTAGCGCCAATCACCATTTAACTGATTTAAAACGGGGAAAAACTATTCAACTTCCATTTTAAGACCAGCAGGTATAAAGTCAAACATCAGTAACCACTCTTAAAACCAGCAGAAACAAGTCAAGTAGCAGAATTAATATATGAGCAGCACAAACTATTCATTCAGCAGAGACATTGATACACCAGCAGGAATGGAGCTATACTGAGCAGAAATTGGAGGTCGACTTAGTGGCGCATGAGAACCAAACCAACAGCAAATCAAATTGAGCACAGCAGAAACTAAGTTAAGACAAGATAAACAAGTGGACTACCAGCAGAAAATAAATCGCCAGCAGAAAACATGATTTACTACCAGCACAAACTAGTTCTGAGCATAAAATGGTGTATTAACAGCTCATAATCAAACTCTAGCTGCATGAATGTATTCACCCAAGCGAAGATTCAACCAACAGCAGAAACCGTGCAAACAGCAGGAATACACACCCTATCAGCAGAAATGAATCCACCAGGAGAAGTATGCCTAACCAGCTATTGAACACGGAACCCAACAGCTTAATCACATAGCTATAGCAGAAACAAAGCATTCCAGCAGGAAGAATAACTCCAGCTGAATCATAGTTCTACCAGCAGAATACAACCTGTCAGCAGAACTAATGTACAATATTAGCTAGCAGTATTGTCTACCTGCAATCACAAGACAATAATTATTCTACATAACACCATATTACCTTGGCGAAAAAGTTAGGAATATACAAGTATACATCAACAAGCCTCCCCTTAGGCAATAGTATACCTCCTCTCAATTCACGAAATGAGGGATTTTCACATCCCATATAACACCACCAGAGATATCTCAAATCTTGGTCATTCAAATGCCTTGGTTAGTAAATCACGCCACATTATCATCGGTGTGAATCTTCAGACCTGTATCAAGTTCTTCTATTGTGCATCTCGGATATTAAGTGATGCCTAATCTCAATATGTTTGCGTCCGTGATGAAAGAACTGAGGTCTTCACCATGCATATGGTGCTCTGGTTTTGTCTATTGATGATTTGGTATTCTTGACAGTCTGAATCCATAAATCCAGGCAACTGGTTCTGAAATACAGAGTACCTTGTGCAACAGCAGCTAGCAGCCGCAACATATCGGTTCTGTTGAAGAGTAGCCTCATAGTCTTCTTCTTTGCACTGCCATGAAATTACCTTTGCCCAGAATTGCATCACCTATAGTGGATTTTCCTAACAATCTTCGGGAAACCGAGATAATCACTGTCCATGTTAGGCTTCCACTGAAAGGAGAATCTTTCTAGGGTAACACAAGCTAATTTTGGGTTGCCTTTGAAGATACTGAAAATCTTCTTGACTACATTCTGATGAGAAGTCAGTGGTTGTAACTTGTGTCTGGAAAAACAAGCAGCTAAATGCATACCTATAGGTCAGGTCTTGAAGCTCGTGAAGATACTTAAGTGAACCAATCATGGATCTGTACACATTGTACATTAACTGGAGGATCAGTTTCATCTTTCTATTTGGTCTTAGCTAGCTTCTATAGGGTGTTGTTGCAGTTCTGTAAAGATTCCATGTCAAAGACTTTGACAGCGCATGTCTTTATCATACTTGTCTTGGCTGTATATATACCATTTTAGGCAAACTTGTTTCACCTGTTAGAACTAAGATGAAATCTTTCCCATTAGCACTCATTTATATTCTCCTTTCATCAACACCTTAATTCTTCACACCAGGCTTTTATTGGTTGACCCAAAAAGGAATGTCATCCACAAAAACTTTACCAAAAACGTATATCCCTGGAATCTATCTTGGTGAACAGCTGTCTTGTCAATAGTACCTATTCTGTAATTGTGTTTGTAACAGAAAGCAGACAATCTTGATACCAGGCTCTAGGTGCTTGATGATAGTCCATACAAAGCTTTGACCACTCTGTACAAACATGCTTGGGGAAGTAAGGGATCTTCAAAGCCTTTGGGCTGAGTTGAACATACACTTCTTCTTCAATTTTCCATAGGAGAAAGGCACTTCTTAACTTCCATCATGATTACAGGAAGGGGGGTGCCCATATAAGAAGCAAAAAAGCCAAAAATCTAGTCTGATTGCCTTTATTCTGGCCACTGGTGCCAAATACCTCATAATAATCATATGCCCTTCCTCTTTGTCTGGGTCCATGTTGCAGCTAACTTGATTATTCCGTACATCTTTCCTCTGGGCATCCCTCTTTGTTCTTCAAAATTCCATTTTGTCAATTATTGGCATATTTCGCATGTTTGCCATCAGGTTAAGGGTCAAGTTTCCATACTTGCTGGTTGAGGAATTGTTGCATCTATTCTAGCTTAGCAGCAACCCCAAATCAGGAATCCTCAAGTGCTTTAGCTATACTAGGTTGGTTACTAACTAAGAAAGGAAGCAACCAAACAGGACATTGAAGTTGATCTGTATGATTGTCCTTTGTTGATCTTGATTTTATCCAATGAAAGCACTTTCACCAAAACTCTTGGATTTTGAGCTATGCTTCCTTGTCAGAACTGGAGAAGCGAGATCACCAAGATATGTGACTGAGATGTATTGTATTCACACTTCTTGTAGGAACTGGATTTACGTCAACAACAGGTGCTAAATTGTAGAGTAAGCACTAAAGTTATCATCATAATGAGGAAGAGTGAAGATGAAGATGAGTGTTGGATTCCATGACACATCTGAAGGGAGTGGAATCGTTGTTAGTGTTTTAACTTAGAGCAATGGTTGACCAGGAGGAAGTGTAGACGCAGAGATGTACAGGAATGAGTCTGCAGAAACAGAGGTATTGACAGAGGAATTGCCTGACAAGCAGGTCTCATAACTACCTGCAGGTTGAAAACTTCCAGCAGGAGTTACCACCGCAGGATCACTACAGCAGAGCACTACCAGCAGGATACACCACCAGCAGGATCCTATTAGCAGGGAAACCCTTGTTTCGAATTTCAACTTCAGTTGACTCTTTAGTATTCTGCTGTTGCTTGTGGAGATCAAAATAACCATACGTGCTGCTGGTGCTTAGCTTCATATTCTTGTCTTTGATGCTTAGCAACGCTCTTCTGCATAATTGCATTGCGTTCCATAACACTAGGGACCATGCTTGATGAAGGACCTGCAAAATGTTAGAAGGAAATGAAGGTATGTTCAGGAACACTATAATTGCTATCCACTTTCTGAATCTGTTTCATGATCTTGTGTACCCTGCATTTTTGTTAGTTTCTTGTGTACTTGCAAGTTTGTCAGTTTTAAAACGTGTATAACCTAATGTAATCAGTTAAATAGTCAAGGTCAATATACACTCATGACCAATTCCCTATGAAATTGGGTTTTTCTTCAAAACAATCTCAGTTCATGGATTTCCTCTACCCTCTTGTTAGTTAAATTATAAAACCCTATAGGCCTTTGCTATGGAGCATAACACAAGAATAACCTTCATAGCTTTGCCTCAAAATTTCCCAAAATGGTCAATTGTATTTAGGATAGTTACTTGACACCCAAAATGTTTGTTTTAGATGACCTATTGAGGACCTTCCCAGATATCATTCTTAAGGTGTTTTATTATGGGATTAGTTTATTAGACACCCTGTTTAAATCATAGCAAGCCGTGCTAACAGCCTCAATCCAAACTTGGTAGTATTTTAGAGTCTGCCACATGAGTTTTAGCAGCCTCTATAAGAGTCCTATTTTTCCTCTCAGCAATCCTATTCTGCTGTGGGGTTCTGGGATTACTATAGTCCCTCTTAATTCCCTTTTCTCCACAGAGTTCTATAAGTTTTGCTTTTTTGAACTCTGTCCCATTATCACACCTTATTCCTTTAACCTTTTTATTTAGCTGGTTTTCTATTAAGGCAATAAATTCTTTAAGGACATAAATGTTTTCATCTTAGTACCCAATAGGAAAGCTCCAGTAAACCTGTAAAGTCATCAGTAACACAGGTAGTAGTACTTTCGTTTTTTTTTTTTTTTTTTCTGGGTTCAATACTCTTGTATATTGGTAGTAGGCCAAAAAGGTTCATATGCCAGCATTGCAGAGGTTCAGTAATACAGTCTCACAGCAAATAAATATGCTTGTAAGATGCCTTATGTTGTTTTCCTTTGTTGTAGGCAACACGTTGTGTTCATTGGTGAACCCTTGAGAGGTAAACCATCTAACCAGACCTTCCTTAGCTAACTTGTTGATAGTTTTGAAGTTTCACATGGGCCATCTTCTGTGCATCTGAGTGGATTCATCCAAGGATCGCTTTTGCTACTAAACAATGTAACATTTTGTTTGATTGTAGTTTGACATGTCATTGATGTTAGAGATCACATTTCCTAGGATTTGAGTACATTGACTTTCATAGGTAATTGGAAGTCTTCTGTAAGCACCAAACAGTCAGTGTCTGTGAAGAGAACTTTGTTCTTTTATATCACAAATTTGTGATACAGAGTTAAATTAATGTGTGCAGCTCTTCAAAATAGTAGACATTCTCAAAGTAAGCTTTGATGTCCGATTATTGGTGCCTTTTCTGTTATTCTTGCCCATCTCCACCTCCATAATTTGACAATGCCTCCCCTTGACCTGCACAAAATCATCAAGCTTTCCTGTTTACATACCATAACCCCCCCCCAACATGTCATACTTCTTTGAGCAACCACTGTCAACTATACCTATGTCATTATCATGTACTAGGATCACACTTACATATAATACAACTACAACATTAGTCACTGAGGAGACCCAAGCCAGTTATGACTTGATGCCTGCCTTGTGGATCTTAAGTGTTGAAGAAACCATGTGGATCTTGATGAGCAATCCACCATTACTCTTTGGACCCACACCAAAACTGTGGTCTTTCTATTCCTCCAAGGGAGTACCTGCTGAGGTTCTTAAACAGCAGTTACCCCATGTCCCTTATTCAGTTAATAGGTGTCATATTACGTTAGGGCCAATACAATTATTAAAAATGTACAGGGATGAATGGTCTGAAATTTGGTTCTAGCTGAGGATTTAAGCAACCAGCTAGAAAACTTGTTCTACCAGCAGAATACAGGTGCTAGGCCATCTTTTGAACCAACCAGCAGGATTTGGTTATACCAGCAGAATTGATGCTGGTCTGTTTCTTACTAGCAGCAGGATTAAGATTCCACCAACAATTATCGATATCAGACTGCTGGTGAATTTCTACTACCAGTAGGAACAGATGCTGCTTTAGATTGACAAGGGACAGACTCAACACAATTATAAAAGTCACAATCTTTAATCAAATGCAATTTACTACCACAAACAAAACATTTCTTAACACGCACAGAATTGTTCTTTACCTACATTCCTATTGTTCATCCACTTTTATTACATATAATCCTGAGGATTATACATTTCCGAAAAGAAAACTAGGACTGCCTAGCAGTGGGAAATTGGGGTCTTCAACATTCAGACCCTGGCAAGTCTTGATATCAACAGCAGGTGGGAAGTCTTTGGTCTTGGTCTTGAGGCTTGAATCACAGGATGCATAGGTCTCTGAGTCTGAAGACTTGTTACTGTTATCACAAGAGACAAAGTCACTTGATTCTGAAATGTTTCAGGAAGTTTTGTTATCAGGACTTCTTTGAAACCATAAACTTACCTTGTTTCATCTCGTCAGACTTGTATGGGCTGGGCATCTAAGTTCCATGTTATAGGGGGAGGAACAACATGCATTTCCCAGCCTTGAAAAACCTTGAGTAAGAGGTTAACCTCATTTAACAGGGTCTGGGTAAAAAAACACTAGGTGTGGGCAAATCAAACAACTTCATCTACTCCAAAGTACTCTGTGAAATCCTAGTCCAATTTAGTTATTGTAGACATAGAGCTTTTTATCACTTTTTCATTAGTTCTTGGAAGACTCCCTTCCACTTATCAGATCGAGCTTATGTCGCTTTCATACTTTATCTTCCCATTCTTTCTTTTCATTTTGTGCTTCTGTTCATGTATTTTTTCCGTATATCTCAGTGTGTTAGTTGGTGTTTTTCTAGATTAGCAGATAATACCCTATCTTTTTCTTCTAATGCAATTGAGTTTTATGGTACATTTCTTTTGTGATTCTATATGTTTTAACAGCTTGCTGTATATGCCTGAACTTTAATGGAAAATCATTATACAATCTTATTCAGATTATTAGAATATGATTAAGATCATAAAATTTTAGAATCACATCCAGGGGAAAATTTTGTACATTAGGAGAAATCACCATCATAGCATAACTCATCTCAGCGCGCATTAGGAACACCAGCACCAAATTATCAGCTTGAAGTCCAGCCTTCATCCCATATACCTTCTCAACATCACCAGTATTGTTTTTGCAGCATGATCCGACATTTTCACCATGGTATCAACTGTGACCTCAGAGTTTTGGTGTTGTCTGTTTAACTTCTTGTAACCTTTTTAAAAGCTGAATACCTAGCCTTTTCTTCATACTGTCTTCACATTACACTCCCTAGCAAAATGTCGTCATTGAAGACATTTGTAGCATCTAACCTTACATCTGTCAATTATGGCTGCTCTGATTGTGGTAGTTCTATCTTTCGTCCTGCCCTTCGTCTTCACATCCTGTTATTCCTCAAGAGAGCATAGCCATTTGCACTTTAAGTCCAATTATTTGCCTTCTCCATCCTGATCAACACTGTCAAAGTCTTATTTGTTTCATAGCGTGTTATGGTTCTTGTCGACTGCTTCTTTTTGGCAATATTTCTCTTTCCTTTTGTTGCAATACGTCAGTTGTCTGTGGAATTAATAATGATGGTCAATTCGAGGAATGTTCAGTTATTAGGTGGAGGGGTGAATGGTGCGGGCTGACTGTTGTATTGGGGGCGGGGGAGTGGGGTGTGGAGGAGGGGGGAGATAGGGAGTGGGGAGGTGAGGGGGGGAGGTGAAGTAGGGGGGAGGGTGGCGTGAGGTGTGGGGGGGGGATGAAGTGATGGAGGGGAGTGGGGGTGGGGGGGAGAGGTGGGAGGGTGGGCGGGGACGTGGGGGGAGTGGGGGGGGCGGCGTGGCGGGGGGGCGGGTGGGGGAGTGTGGGTCGGGGAGAGGGGTTGGAGTTGTGATGAAGGGTGGCGGGGGGGGAGAGGGGGGTGAAGAGGGCGAGTGGAAGGGGAACTGGCGGAGGCGCGAGAAGGGATGGTAGAGTGGAGAGCGGGGGGGGGGGGGTGGGGGTGCGGGGAAGTTGGTGGGGAAGGGGGTAGGGCGTGGGGGGGGGGTGGTTAATGTAAGCGAGGGGGGGGGTGTGGGGGTGGAAAGGGGCTAGGGGGAGAGTGTAGGTGGTTGTGGGGGGGGGGGAGGGTGGATGAGGGTGAGAGGGGTGAGTAGGGAGTGGGGTGAGGGGTGGGGGGGTTGAGTAGGGGGGTTAGGGAGGCGAGAGGGAGAGGGGGGTGGGGAAGGGTCCGAGGGGAGGCAATTGAGGGAAAGGGTGAGGGTTGGGGGGGGTGGGGGAGCCGAAGTATGGTGCGACAAGGGTGGAGGGGGGGGATAGGGAGGTAGGGAAACCGATGAGGAGTGGGGAAAGGGTGTGAGGAGAAAGGGGTGTGGGGGGGTGGGGGTGGAGAGGGGGGTGCGAGGGTAGGGAGTTGTGGAGGGGGCGGGGGGGGAGGGGGAAGGGATGGGTTAGGGAGGCGGGGTGGGGGGGGGAGGGAGGGTGGGAGGGGGGGAGGGAGGGGCTGGGAAAGGGGGAGGGGCCGGGGGGTGTATGGGCGTGGATAAGGTGAGGGTTGGGGGGATTGAGGCGGGCGGGTTGAGAGGCGTGGGGTGCTAATGCAGAGGGGGAGAGGGGGGGGTAGGCGGGAGGGTGGGGGAAAAGAGGGGTGAGGAGTGCGGGTGGAGTGGTAGGGAGTGGGGCGTGTGAAAGGGGGGGGGGGCAGTGAGCGGGTAAAGGTAGGGGGTGGGTAAGGTCTGTGCGGGTTGGAGGGCGTCGGGGAAAGGGGGGTGAGACGAGAGCGTGGGGGGGAGTAGTGTGGGTTAGAGGTTGCACCGGGGTAAGTGAAGGGGGGAAGAGCGGAAAGCGGTGGGAGAATTGACGGGGGCTGGAAAGGTGGAGAGGGTTTTGAGTGGGGTAAAAGGAGGTGGAATGAGAGGGGGGGGGGTGGAAGGATGGGGGGTAGGAGAGTGGGAGGGGAGTGGGGGGAGTGGGGCGGACAAGGGGGGCGGGGGGGGGCGGAGAAGCGGGAGGGGTCTTGGAGATGGGCGTGGGATGCACGTGGTGAGGTGAGAGGGGGGTGGGTAGGGGCGGGAGGGGAAGTAGCGGGCGCAGAGGGGGGGTAGTATTACGGAGGGACGCGTTGGGGTTATGTGGGAGAGGGTTGCCTGAAGAGGGTGCGGGGGGGTGAGTGTGTGTGACGGAGGATCAAGAGGGAGCGGGTAGGGGGGGAGAGGCAGGAGTGCGAGGGGGGGGTGAAGGGGCGGAATGAATGGGGGGGTCAGAGGGGGGGCAGGATGGGGTTGTGTGTTTGGGACGAGTGCGGTTGATTTTTGTTGTACCCTTTTTGCTTTGTTTCTGTCTCTTTTTGCTGTCCTTCCCCTTTTTGTTTCTTTTTCTCTTTTTCATATTCTTTAATACTTTTTCTTATTTATTTAGCTTATTGCCACATATCGCATCTACAATTATTACTCTCAGCGCTTAGACTATTGTTGCTAAATTTGAAGATGAGAATTGCAACGTACAATCACTCGCTCTACACATGATGTGTGTAGATGTGCGCGCCTCACGCTAAATTCATGTGTACACCTCTCGTCACTCGCGCTCGCATCCTCGCGCGCTCTCGTCTGTGTTCTCGCCACTCGAGGTGTATGCAACGCTTTAGGGTTGTGCAACCACGATGACAGCTCGCCATTACCTAATATGCCCCCAGCGATCTATTTCAGGTTGGGGGCTATATTTTAGGTTGGTTGAAGATCAATCCTTATCTAAATGAGCCGCTCTCCTCTCTGTTGCCTCGCGCGCGCGTACCAAACAACATTATGTTTCGCTCGCTCGCTCTATCCTGTAGCGAGACTCGCTCTCGCTATATCTCGCAAGTTGTGGGTTTCTCTCTCACCAATTAATACACATAGAGCCCTTTCTCTGCTCTCGCCACGCTCGCAGTTTCCTAGAAAATAGATTTCGAAAAACATTTTGTTTTTGTAGTTTTTACGCTCTCGCTCGCTTAGACTCTCTCGCGCACATCCTTTCATTTAAAAAGATTTAAAACCGTTGAGGTCTTTACTGATAGATAGCAGAGACGCCGAGTGTCACTGATTCAAATAAACGCAATATATCTAGTCTCTATTTATCTCGCCGCCCAGCACCTCCACTACTTAATAACACCCCTCCCCATCACGACACACCTCACTTCCCGCCCCACCGCCGCCCACTAAAAATCGCGCGCTTACCATACATGTGCGCCACGAAATCATATGTACAGCCAGCGAAAAAACCCATCAACACGAACCTCACACGCCTACCACATCGACGCGCGACATTCGTAATACCAGCACACACCCCCGCGCCCTCAGCCAAACCAGCGCCCGCACTCACGCGCGCACTCACACTGCCTAAGACTACCTACGCCCCGGCCGGCCCATACCGCCCCGGCCAGGCACCGGACCACCCCGTCCGTCGGCCGTCGGGGCATGGTGTGCGCGCGCCCCCCGCCCCCGTTGGGGGGAACAGGAACGGGTGGGGGGACGGGGGTCGGGAAGGTGACGGGGGGGGGGTAGTGGTGATATGATATGGGGGGTTGGGGACGCAGGTGATATACTATCGGGGGGATCGGGGGGAGGTTGTTGGGTGGGTTGGTGGGGTCTCGCTCCGCGCGCGCCGCTCGCGCTTGTAAGTGGGAGGGGGGGGGGGTAGTGCGGGAGTGTGGGGGGCGGATTCGGGAGGATGCGGGAAGGACGTGGCTGCGCGACTGGGAGCAGCGACGCAGCAGGGAGGGGAGGGGTTGAAGTGGGGTAGAGGGGGGGGGGAAAGGGGGGAGTTGGGGTGGGGGGGATGTGGACGGGCGGGGGGGAGAGGTGGGGAGGTGGGGAGGAGTGCAGGTGGATTTGTATACAGGAGGAGGGTTTGGGGTTATGCAGGGTTCTGACAGTTCGCTGGTCTGTCGGTGTATGCAGGTGGAAGGGTAGGTCGTGGTTAGTGGGGGGGGGCCGCCGGGTTGCGGGTTCGGGGTCTATTCGGCGACGGGGGGTCTGGTATGATGAGGAGGGGGAGAGCGACACGGCTCGCGACCCACCGGCGCTGGGGGTCGGGGGCACAGGCGGGGCCGCGTCACGGGACCTCGAAGGGTGAGGTCTGGGCGGAGGGTGCGCGCCACCCGGCCACGGTGGGTGAGGGGGGGGGAGTGTGGGCACGGTTCGGGGAGGGAGAGTACGCACGCACGGTTGTGTGCGGGGGGGGGGGAGGGGGGGGAAGGGGTTGGGAGGGGGGGAGGGGGGGCGCTCAGTAGGGGGGAGGGCCCCCGTTAGGCGGGGGAGGGTGACCAGGACGTGGGGGGGGAGTTTAGAAAAGTAGTGATAGCAGGAGTGGGGGGAGGCGAGGAGACAGGGGGGGGGGGGGAGGGAGGTGGAAGGGGGGGGCAATGTGGGGGCCGGAGGAGGGGCAGGGAGAAGCGTGTGGGTGTGGGGAGCGGAGAGTGGAGAAACGACGTGGGGGGTGAAGAGAAGGGCGCATTATTTGGTGGGGTGCGAGGGGAGGGGAGGGGTGTGGGAGAGGGGCGGCGGGGGGCTGTGGGGGAAAACGAAGGGCTGGGGCGGAGGCTGGACTTGTCGAGTTGCCAGTAGGGAGGTCAGGGGTGGAATGACTCGTACGCGCGCGTCTCGCGCGGGGGAGAGGTGGGAGGGCGGTCAACTGGGCGTGGGGGGGCGGCCGTTCTGCGGTCGGAGGGGGTGGGGAGAGTTGGGTCAGGTGGTACGGGGGGTGTTTGGGAGAGGAGGGGGGGGGGGGAAGGTGAGAGGGGGTCGGGGGATGGAAGAGGGGGGTGTTAGGGAGGTGGGGAGGCAAGCGGTGGTGGGTTGGACAGGATGAATGAAGGGCGCCGGGGGGGGGGAGTAGGGTGGTAGAACGAGCGAAGTGGGAGGGCGGTGGGGGCCTCCGCGCGAGCCAAAGTTGTGAAGGTGTGCGAGGGGGGGGCTGAGGGGGGGGGACGGGAGGGGTGGGAAACGTGAGGGGTGGGATGAAAGAAGGGTTGGGAGGGTAGGGAGGGCGCGCGGGGGGGGGCGGGGGGACAGGGAGTACGATATTGGGGCGGGGTGGGCGGTGAGCGGGGTGGGAGGGTGATGAGGAGCACGGGTTCTGGTGTGTGTGGTCGAGAGAGAGAGAGATCGTTAGGTGGTTGGAGGAGTAGGCTGAAGAGAGGGTGGGGGGCGTCGGGGTGTCGGTGGGAAAGGGGAGGGGGGAGTGTCAGAAGGTGGGTGGGTGGGTGGGGGCCTATGATGAAAGAGGGGGAGGGCGAGTAAGGGAACGAGAACAGGGAGGTGGTCAGACAAATTAAGGGAAGAGTTGGGGGGTGGGAGGTGAGGAGCAGGGGTGGTTTGAGGGCGAGGGGGAGTAAGTACTAAGGGAAGGACCAACGGGAGGGGGAAGGGAGATAGGGGGGGGTGGGAAGGAGGGGGGGGGGGGGGTGATGAGGGAAGGGAGGAAGGGCTGTGAGGTGGGTGGCTGGGGAGCGGTGTGCTGAGGGGGGGTGCTTGTGACGGAGGAGGGGGAGGAGTGGCGGGGGTGGAGGGTGTAGGCTAGTTTGCAGAAAAGGGATGGCTCGGGATGAGGGCAGGGGTGGGGGGGGCGGTTGTTGTTCTTTTTTTGGCCTTGGTCGTCTTTTGTTTTTCTTTCCCTTCTCTCTTTTTTTTTTTTGGGTAATATATTTTTTACTTTTTCTTTTTTTCTTTCTCCTTTTTTTTAATCTTTTTTTTTTCGATTTTATTTGTCTTTTTCTTCTTCTCTTTTTCTCTTTTATTTAGCTTTTATGTTTTTTTATTTTTTTTTTTTTTCCTTAGCCCTCTTTTTTTTTGCTCTTTTCTATCTTTTTTTTCTTTTTTTTTTTCTTCCTATATCCTTTTCCAATGATGCAGAATGAGTGGGAAGCAGCAGCAGCTTTCACACTATAACTATTGACCAATTCTGACATCAAGTTAAAGTGAACTTAGTTTGTTAAACAGGTCATCAAAATCATTGAATCAAGGCACCTATTGTTTTAATGCCATACCCAACTTGTAAACCACGAAGAAGGTAGTGCTCTTAGATAACTTGCAGGTTGTTGTCTAATTGTCTGGCCTTGCTTGCTCTTGATTCACTGGGCTCAGAATTTCTTAAACCATGTCATAACCCTTTGGGTAGGCTTCTTTTCTGGTCACAGAGATTCTGTAAAATGCTGCTGAGTGGTCTTTTCATCTTCTTGGATTTCTTCTTCCCACCAACCTAGCCTTAACTGCCAATCAAATATCCCTTGCATCTCATAATGATGAAAATCGGGGGCACTTATGATCTTCAGGTTAGGCCTTGAAGCAACAAGGTTCTTATACCTAATTCTCCCTTTGTACAGCACATGCTCATCAAGAGAGACAGGTGTATGAACAATTTATTTCCTTTTGCATCTTTTTCTAAACCTATTTGGACTGTTTCCTTGTTGAACATCCTCCAAAGATTATGATCAAGCATTCTGTATCCAGAACTCATCTTAATAGCCATTCTTCATATTTTTTCCTTCTCTAGATAAGGAAATTTTGCATTGTTGGCAGAGATAGTGGCTGTTTGGAACTGTTGAAACTGTTGTGACTGGACATACTGTAGGGTTGTCTGAGGAAGGTTGAGTCAAGTTTTGAATTTTTTTTATTGAGTCAAAGTGAACAGCAGGTTGTGAGAAGAAGGATTAGACTTCGGTTATGAGAAGCAGGTTGTGAGGAAGCACCAGGTTGAGTGTATGTAGGATTGGTTGTGTGGGTTCAGTTATGAAGAATCGATGGTCATCATCTTGAGTGAATGAAGGTGAAGCAGATGGATTAGGGTTAGGATAAGTGAATGGTGACTGAGTAGGTATTGGACCGGTATGGGTTCTGACTTGTTCACGGTTAGAAGAAATAAGGTTTGTTGTGAGTACAAGTAATTCCTTCTTTATCGAGGCTCTCTCCACGCTCTGATACACTGGTTAGGATTGAAACTAGATAGTCTTCTGCTTTGTTGGTTGTTAGTACTTATGTAATCACAAGTATATACGTGAGAGACTCTACCAAATGTTTAGGCGGAAACTAAACAATACAGAATAAAGAAGAACAAATATCACCAATGATCCTCTATGGATCTCTCTATTAATAATAAATTGTTTTTGTCCTTGTTAATCTGTTCCAAACCCTAATACTAAAGGTTCTCTCTCCGCTCTCACGAGTAAGAAACCCTAAATTGCTAAACAAGATTCCTAAAATTGCGTAAGAGATATACATCAATCTCTTCCTAAAAACGCGTAATATCAATCTCTTCCTAATTTATCTCATTCCTATCTTTATGAGATAACTCTAGAATATATCTATAATTCCTGCATACAATAATCACGTCTATAAATAAGATCAGCAGATTCTATCTCTGTCAGCAGAAACGAGAACATGACCAGCAGAAACATAATTAGCAGGAACGACTTAATGCCATCAGCAGAAATGAATATCTCTAACAGCAGAAACAACACTTAGTCGTTTTTCAATTATTCCCAACACTCCTTTCTTGTTCATCATCATTATGGAAGGCTTCATGTGGTCCTCTTTGATTCTGTTCGTAACGGGCTCATACATGGTATAAACATTGGTACTTCTAATATAAATCTTAGTCACCTATTTTTTGCTGATGGTGTCGTAATTACCATGGAATGGAGCACGCATGATATGGACAACATTATCCGAATATTCCAGGTCTTTTATCTAGCTTCGGGTCTCAAAATAAACATTATAAATCCAACATCTATGGCATTGGTGTGTCTACTGAAGAAATTCATCTTATGGCCTCTAATACGGGTTGTAGTGCGGGTTCGTTTCCTTTTATTTATCTTGCCTCACCTATTGGCTCTAACATGTCTCTCACTGTAAATTGGAAGATTTTGGTTGATAAATTTCACTCGAGCTCTCTTTTTAGAAGGCAAGTCTCCTTTCTTTTGGTGGCGCCTAACGTTTATCAAGGATGTCCTTGGGAGTCTTGGTATATATTATCTTTCTCTTTTTAGAGCTCCTAAAGCGGTTTTGAAATCTTTGGAAAACATTCATGCGTCTTTTTTTTGGGAAGGTCGCAAGGTTCTAAAAAGCTAGCTTAGATGAAATGGCCTAATATTTTGGTTTCATTCGACAAAGGAGGTTTAGCTATTGGAAGCTTAAAATCTTTTAATCTTGCCTTACTTCACAAATGGAGATGGTGCTTCTATTCTAATCCAGACTCCTTATGGGTGAAAGTTATTAGAGATTTGCATGGAAGTGAAGGTGGCTTTGATCATAATGGGGGCAAATTCAATGGTTTATGGTCTAGGATTGTCGGCTCTTCTAATTACTTACATTCGAGTTCCATCCTCCCTATGGATTCCGTTCGCTTTCAGGTGGGTTGTGGCTCCCTCATTTGTTTTTGGAAAGATAATTTGCTTGGTAATTCGCCTTTGTATATGCGTTTTAATAGGCTCTTTCAGTTGGAACAAGAGAAGAATTGTCTGATTATAGATTGTATTCACAATGGTTAATGGTCTTGGAATTTGTCTCAAAGTGTGCTTGGAGTTTGATACTCCACCCATCTAAACAATCTGTTATGTGAAATCAGTCAAATTGAGGTTGGAGAAGATAATGATAAATGTGTGTGGTCTCTTGCTCATGATGGGGTCTTTTCTGTAGGCGATTTGCGTCGCCGAATCGATGATTACATTCTGCCCTCCTTGGATACCAAGACGACATGGGATAAGTCTCTTCCTTGTAAAGTTAACATTTTCATATGGCGTTTAAAATTAGATAGGCTTTCACATCGTCTAAACTTATCTTCTAGAGGTATTGATATCCCGGAGATATCTTGTCCTTCTTGCAGCTGTAATGTGGAATCTAATCATTATATTTTTTTGACTGTGTTATTGCCAAGGAGGTTTAGAGGATTATTCGGAGGTGGTATGATGAAGCCTTTCCTCTTTTCGATTCTAACGCCTATTGGATCGATTGGCTGGATTCATGGCCCGTTTCTAGAGAGAAGAAGCATTGCTTGCTCGTTAGTATTGCGGCTTCTTTATGGTTCATTTGGCGGTATCGTAATAGTGTAATCTTTAACTCTCATTCCTTGAGAAAAAGTGATATTTTCAAGTATATTCGTTTGTATTCTTTTTCTTGGCTTAAGCATAGAGGTCGTATGTCTAGAAGTTGGAATGATTGGCTTAAATCTCATATGTAATTTCTAGCACATTGCTAGTTTTTTTTAATTAAATTGCCGCCGTTCAAAAAAAAGTAAGGTATTTATAATGTTAAAAAAGTGTTTAAATTTAATAAGTTAATTTTTTAATTATAAAAAGAGTGCATATACTCGGTCGAGTATACGACCCACTTGTCTAAATTGCCAACCAACGACCGAGACCTACAACCTGCCACAATGGTGGCCACCGATGTCGACCTACAGGCGACCCACATGGTCGACCGACCATTGTGGGATGCCTAAGGCATTATATAATCACCATGGCGTGCGTTGTTGAATAATGAAAACCCTATAGGTTATGATATATTATTTTTCCACTATTTATAAAGTACAAAACATAGAGAAACCCTAATGGACCCAACCCACAAGCCGGTTTTACAGAAATTTTTGCTTTACTCATTATAGCAACATAATTTTGCATCTCTAAATTAAACGAGCTCACTCAACCTCTAAGCAATGCCATCTCTTCTATATTTAGCATGGACACACCTATATGTTCCAAGTCAATATCTTAATATCATTTTTACCAAGTACATTATCCATTTAACGTACTTTTCAAAACGTTATCTCAAAACAAGCATTAAACGTTAACGTTTATATCAAAACCCCAATTATATGTAATGTATACATATAAAATGAATGTACAAGCCTTTAAAGCATGTGTACAAGTATCAATACACAACATTTGAATATCTTTTCCCTCCTAAATCAAGTTACAACTTTCTAAAGCTCAATGTATAAGTCAATAATGCAAGAAAGTCAAATTAGGTCATTTTACCTCCTAAATCACTTTGGTTTCTTACTACCACTTTAGTACAAGGTACAAGCACTTAAAGGCATGACTTATTTTAAACCATTAAACCCAAAACCCTAATTCATCCTAAACCCTAATCTAAAACCTTAAACCCTAAAAATAAAACCTTAAACCATAATTTTACTTTTAATCAAAAACTAAACCCTAAACCTAAAACTAAGCCCTAAACCTTAATCTTAAGCCCTAATCTCAGTCCTAACACTAATCCTTATTCTATCCTAAACCCTAACCCTAACTCAATCTAAAAGTCTAAAACCCTAAATCGAGCCCTAAACCAACCCGTGACCCATTTTGCTCCATTTTGACCCATTTTTAAACCCAAGCAACCAACCAAGCACCACTATGACTCCACCAAGTTAGCCACCAAGACTTACAAGCACCTCTATGCTTTTTCTTACCACCAAGCTGCTACATCACCTCCTTGTTTCTCCTTCTTTAGTCCGTACAATCCAAATCACTCCCTCTTCACACCTACACTCTCTAGCTACAATTCTAGCCCTTAGTATTCATCATACTAGCTACCATGAATCATCTAAGTAGGCTTGACACTAAGCAAACTAAAAAACTTAGGCACAAAGGCTTCTTGAGCCCTATATAAGCCAAACTCCACACCCCTTTCAAATCACACATCAAAAACTCATATACTCATAAATGGAGTTCTAAATCAGATCAAGGAAAGTAAAGAGAAGTCCCTAAGCTCAGAATAGAAGCCAAGAAGCAAGAAAAACGAAGCCTTGAAGTCGTTACTAGGCGTACGAACCAGAAATTTTTTTCATTTGAATATTACGTTGTGGTTGTTGGCTGTCCAATACTCGATGAGTGACTACGCATTTTTTGAAAGAAAATGATCGTTTGATATTGGAGGTTAGATTAATATAATCATAATATGATTCTTTTGTAAGGAATCTGACATTAATCACAATATTGAAGGTTAAATTAATATCACCTTTGTGTTCTTTCTACTCTTGCATCATGATGCGTTTTACATCCAACAGAATTTGAGTACCAAAGATTACGTGATTGCTACTTATAAAACTGCTGTGATTAGCTATATTTGATATAATTGCAAGGGTATATTAGTAATTTTGTTAGCTTCTAATTTCTTTCCTTTTACTTAAAAATATTAACTTAAGAACGCAAATTGCAATAACCACTTTCTTCACAATGTCATCCCTTACTTTGCCCTTCCCATCCCATCCTTTTCCATTCTATAAAATTTAGACTCGAGAATAGAGCGTTAGTTTATATTATTTCGTACAGATATTAATCAGTTTAAATGTGAAATCAAGTCCTTTCTGTGTGATCATGGTGGTGAACTCGACAACCGTGCTTTATATACATTATTTGCCTCTAAAGCTATTCAGTTTGAGTTTTCTTGTCCTATAACCTCCCAACAAAATTGAAAGTCTGAAAGACTAATTCGCACCATCAACAATCGACGCATTATTTTGAAGAAACTTAAAATCTTATCGTATCACGTTACTAAGGAATTTCATATGAAGGGTTTCATTTGAGTTTTCGTTTTGACGAGTTTGCTGGGTTTACGATTTAAAGTGCCCTGGCTCCTCAAACGATACTACATGGCCTCTGGATTATGATAGCCCGAACAGCGATACAATATTTCCATAATTTAATAAATCAAAGATATACGTTAAACTTTATGAAGTTTGGAAACATAAACTATCACACTAAGACTTGACATATCACCTCAGGTTGCGTGACGAAGCCCTTACTTTCACTTGATATACTTTTGCCATCAATCAGATTTCCCTATACTGTTAAGGTGAGTTCATAGCCTCACTTTTAAATCTCTTTAATATTTCATGAACCCGTGAGGGGGATACATGCTACAAACCATGAATACAAGTGTTTTCTAAATGTATGCTATCCTGATATATTATTGCATCTGTTGTCTAAGTCCCTTTATGCCAAAAGACCCCCACCATCATGGACCCATGTAATCTCTTATGAGAGAACGTTGAATATTGTGAATAGGCCTATTAGGATTGACGAAATCCCGTTGTCTGTATAGCTGATAGTAACCAATACCCACTATATTTTAAAACTCAATGTATAATGGAAGATTACCTATACCGGGTGCCATTATCTTTATAATAATATTTAATTAATATATACACTATTCTATTTTGAGGCCACGAGACTTAGATGCAATAATACTAGTTTCCATAATAATTGTACTCGTTGCAATTATTACAACTTAGGGTGTATAACAACTTAACCCCCCTCTTACGATGACTTGTATTCACACATTTATTATAAACCTAATAATTTCACTCAACCATTGTGTGACCTTTTTTAGCCATGTTTATCTCAGTAACAGAACATCTTATGGCAAGGACGGCATGACTTGAAGATGGCTAAACTGTTATCATTCAAACTATGTTTTCATGTATATTTTAGCACCTCTGTTTGTAAAAACTCAGATAAATAATGAATGATAACTTATCTATTTTAAAAATGCTCTTTCAAGTCATTTTCTATGAATTATAATGTTTACTATGAAATAATTAATCCCCAGAATAGGCTTCCCCGCTGCTATATGTCAAAAATGGGGGTGTATAGATTGGTATCATGAGCCACTGTTAATATAGAACTAGGGTTAAAACCTTAACTATAACAACATTTCTTTTTCCATCCAAGAAAGTCTTCGTGCCACTACATCTTTCCAGAATAGTTTGTAAAGATACATAACTATTATACTATTCAATAAATAACTTAATTTATTTACTACTGGGTTGTATAGACAGAGTGACATCTCTCCCAACCATCTATACTATCGATATGAGGATGCTTTTTTTCCGTCTAACTTTTCCGGACGTATGATTCCCGGGCTTCCCCGACTATGACCCCATGCTTCACCAAGGACAAACTATATCTACTCATCAAATATATTATTTTGGTGTAGTTCCTAATAGTTTTCCACCAACTCTTTCACTTTTTCATGATGACCCTTATATGAAGGTCATGCATGCATATTATGCTATTCCACCACCAACTATTGTGCCTCCATCTCAAGTTTTAATCCTCACGAATTACTTCTTCTGAGGAATATTGTCACTAAAGAAACAAGGCCATAACCAAATCAATCCCCTCTACTTCTTCCTACTTCAAGAATTTGAGATGGTGAAAGCTCTCGTAAGAAAGTCTGGAACAATCACAAGGAGCAATTGAGGAAAATCTTAATCACCTGGATGAACTCTTCTTCTCGCCCGCATTGGCCAAAAGAAACAAAATAGAAGTCTCGGAAAAGGTCGGGGTGATTATACAACAAGATTTTGACAATCTGGGAAGCGAACCCCAAAAGGCTCTATTGCTCGAATTACTAACCTTTCAAAGAAAGCATATGGGAAATAACAACAAAGAATGATCTGGCTCGCTCAGATTGCTAATCTAGAAACAAACTCCACGAAATATTATTGACGGAACTGGGGGACGCTCCAAGCAAACAAGGAAAGTCTTCTAATGCTATCTAGAACCTCAATGAACAGACCAGAAAGGGCCATCGAACACTAGATTAGATACTAGTTAGAAGATTTTTAACCGAGTCCACAGGATGTGTAGTATAAAAAACAACTCTTGTCAAATTTTGACTATGTACATACAAAGCATTGTTCTTATAAATACAATAGAGCATCCCCCGTTATATCCTTGTGTTGTTTCATAAACCGATAATCCAACCTAACACACCTCTCTTATATCATCATCTCCCGTCTCCATCGATATGAATCATACCTATGATTTCTAAATAAATCATAGACACATATTTGATCTGAAATTATCTATCATTTTTGATATCACTATTTTGAACAATGTTTATTTTTAAACTTTAAATCATTTAAAGACTTGTGATATCATTCTTATTACGTGTTATCTATGTTGATGAAGAATGCCTCCCAAAAGAGTCAACATCTAAGCACCAGCCAAGACTCAGGCTCCATCAGGAAACTAGTTGCTACAGGTTACCTATAGCTTCGGGAAGCACTAAGCCCTAACATGACAAAACTGATAATACCACGCAGACCCAAGAGAACTCCTGTAGCAAGAAAAGTAGCGACAAGAGTTCATGAGCTACCAACCTATCAACTTAAAGGAGCGGAAGCGCATTGTCTCATCCGCTGGTTTAAAGAAATTGAATTCAGTGTTTTCCCATACAACACTGTATCGAAGACTACAAAGAGTAAGTTTGCTACTTGTACTTTTAATTGAAGAAGCTCTATCTTTGGTGAATTTTTTGCCAACCTATTGGGATAGAAGAAGCTTACAAGACTACCTGGGTTAAATTCAAGAAACTTTTGATAAAGAAGTACTGTCCTCGAACTGAAGTCCAGAAGATGGAAGACGAATTTTACCATCTGACTGGAATGAGTGATCTCCAGACATAGTAGAAGATTCCAGAATTGGCAACCTTAGTGTCCCACTATGGTGCCATAATCTGAGAAAATGATGGAGAGTTTCATCGGGGATTACCCTCCAAGTATTAAGGGAAGTTACCAAGATCACCACGCCTCTAATAAACCTCAAACTCTAAAAGCCAATAACAAACGCACAGAGGCTAAATGGACCCATGTAACAAAGCACACTCCGGTGCAAGTATCAAGTGATCACAAACGAAAGTTTTGACCGACAGAAGAACTTTCAAAAACAACAACTACCGCAACAATAATAACAACAACTACCATAACACCAACACCAACAACCGCTACAATAATCACCAATCACAACAGAATAGAAGACAAGAAACCTTCAGGGCTTATGCTGCCACCCCAACTGAAAATAATGGGTATACTGGAAACCGTCCCTTGTGTAAAATTCACTCTGCATCATACAGGACCTTGCACTGTTAAGTGTAATATTTGCAAAACAAGTGTGGACCATCTGACCATGAATAGGAGAAAACAAAGGGCCAGCCACTGGAAGTAAGCAGCAACTAGTGACAGTATACTTGCCATTGCCCTTAGAGAGAAAGGGTATTAAGCAAATTCAGTGCCAGAAAGACACCAACCAACCATGCCAGGGAAAGAGCTACATGCTAAGAGGATAGGAATGCCATCAAACCCGAACGTAGTCACAGGTATGTTCCTTCAAACCAACATCCCTAGCTAGAGTATTATTTGATTCTAGAGCCGATAAAAGCTTCGTATCCATATCTCTTTCCTCTAAGCTAAATATTCCACCCATTACAATAGATACCTTTTTACTGATTATCAAAATGCTTGACGGGAAACTAGTAAGCACAAACAAACCTTATTCCAGGGTTAAAATCCTGACCTAGTTAAACCAACCTTCAAAATTGATCTATGCCGATTAAACTCGGTAGAATTCGAACGTCGTCATGGTAATGGATTGGTAACCTAAGTAGCATGCAGAATCATCTGTGACGAAAAGGTCGTCCACCCTCCCATCGACGTGAAACATTAATCATTCCGAGGTGACCAACGTAAAACCGACTAAAATCTCATATCCTGTATAAAAACCGAAAGGTATCACTCCAGGGGATGTCAAGGTTTTCGTAGCCAAAAAAATGAAAATAATCGGACGAGAAAACCCTACAAGACAATAATGATAGTCAGAATAATTCTCTAAAGTTTATCCTGAAAGATCTACCTGGCCTTCCTCCCGCGTTCGTCAAGTAGATTCAAATCGATTTTTATTTCCAGGACGACACCAGTAGCCCGAGCACCTATAGATTACTCCTTCAGAAATGTAGGAACTATCTAACCCACTTCTAGATTGGCAGAATCCGAGGTTTTATTCGACCAAGTACTTCACCTCGGGGAGCTTCATGTCTAATTTGTTAAAAAGAAGACGGATCTTTTCATAATATGTATTGATTAACCAGAGAGTTGAATAAACGTACCATAAAGAATCGTACCCATATACCTCAGAGATCGAAGACTTATTTGATCAACTTCAAGTTTGAGTGTTTACTCAAAGATTTCGACTTGAGATTAGGTTATCACAACTGGAGTCCAGGGATGAAGATATTTCCCAAGATTGCTATCAAAACAAGATACAGACAAAAAGAAAGATCTACGAATTTCAAGTGATGCCATTTTGGTTTAAACAAACGCACCTATTGAAAATCCATGGATCTCATGAAATCGTGTGTCAAACCATACTGATAAATTTGTAATATGTTTATCAATATATTCTTTATCTACTCTCGAACAAAAAAGCATTGCAAATCCTTTGGATAATCCTAGAATTACTCAAGAAAGAGAAGTTGTATATGCCAAGTTCTCCGAAGGTGTGATTTTCTGGATTCATATTGTGTAATTTCTGGACACTTATGATGTCAAGGACTTCATGTTTAAAACCCCACCAAGATTGAAGCAGTAAGAAAGTGGCATCTCCTACTAACACCCATAGAAATACTCAATTCTTAAGGACTTAGATTACTACTGGAGATAGCATAAAGGTTTTTCAAAGATTGCAAGTCATTGACTGAATTAACCCAGAAAAACCAGAAGTATATCTGGCTGAAATCAAGAGTCGGCTTTACAATTACTAAAACAGAGCTTTTGTGAAGCTCCCTTCTTAGCATTACCAGAAGGAAAGGACGGATTTTGTTGTTTACTATTATGCTCCCATCAAGGTCTGGGAGCAACTGTAAATCCAAAGAGAGAAAGTTATTGCAAATGCATCCCAACAACTTCAAACCTCATGAAGAAAACTACCACCATGAATCTCGAATTAGGAGTAGTTGTGTTTCGCTTTAAAATTTGTAGACACTATATGTATGGCACCAATTAACTGTGTCACTGATCAAAACAGTCTTCAGCATAATCTTGATCATAAAGAGTATTGACAACATGAGACAACGCCGTTGGCTAGAATTGCTTGCAGATTACGATTGTGAAATTCGCTACCATCCTGGGAAGGAAAATGTCGTAGCAGATGCCTTAAGCCAGAAAGAACGAACCAAACCACTCCGAGTTAGATCATTATTTATGACCATTCATCCAAACTTACACTTACAAATTCTTAAAGCTCAAACGAACACTCAAGAAGAAAACATCAGCTGAAAACGTTACAGTAATGAATAAAACATTTGAAATACGTCCTTATAGGAGATCCCAATGTATCAAGAATCGAAAACTGGTTACCACTCCTTTGGTAATCTAAGAGACTTGATTATGCATGAGTCCCATAAATCAAAATATTCTATTCACCCAGGTTCTGACAAGATGTATCAGGATCTTAAGAAACTCTATTGGTGGCCTAACATGAAGGCAATCATCGCTGAATATATTGGCAAATGTTTAACATGTTCTAGAGTTAAGGCAAAATGTCAGAAGCCATCCGGCTTACTAGTACAACCGGAGATTCCTATGTGGAAATGAGAGAGAATCATAATGGATTTCATCACAAAACTGCCTAAAACATTAAACGGACATGACATAATCTGGGTCATTGTCGATCGCCTTACCAAATTCCCACATTTCATCCCTACCCGAGAGACATATAGTATGGAAACCCTTACAAGGTTATACATCAAAGAAATAGTCTCCTGACATGGAGTGCCAATATCTATCATCTTGGATCATGACAGTCATTTCACATCCAGATTCTGGAAATCATTACAAAATGCTTTGGGTACTTAATTAGACATGAGTACGGCATATCATCCTGAAACCGATGGACAAAGTGAAAGAACCATTCAAACACTCGAAGACATGCTTCGAGCCTGTGTTATAGATTTTGGAAAAGAATGGGAAAGACACTTACCATTGGTAGAATTTTCTCATACAATAACAATTACCTTGCTAGTTATCAAGGCAGCACCATTAGTGAGCATTTCTGTTAATGGTCTAAAAGTGCAGACACCTGTTTGCTGGGCCGAAGTCCCGAGAAGTTAAACTTACAGACCAGAATAATCCATGAAACGCACTGAAAGAATAGTGCAAATTCGACAAGCTTGCAGCTGCACGAGATCGAAAAGAAGTTATGCAAATTATAAGACAAGGCCTTTAGAATTAAAGTTTGAAAACGTGTTATGTTAAAAGTAATCCTCGTATAAGTGTCATACCGAATTCGGAAAATGAGGAAAAGCTTAACCCCCGGTACAATGACCAATTCAAAATCCTTGAACAATTAGTTGGCCAGTGCATACAAACTAAGAGCTTCTGGAATGAGCTTAGTTAATGTCCATAGTAACGTAATCCGACATTTTTTACTCTAAAAGAAATGCTTATCTAACGATCTATGTCATTCCAATGAAAGAGCTCTTCACTTGATATAAACTCAGCTTTGGTAAAAGAAACCAGTGGAGATTATGGATCGAAAGTCAAGCAACTGAAAAAAAGTCGTATTCCTATAATCAAAGTAAGAATGCAGAACTTCTACAAAGAAGGGACCATAATTTACATGGGAACGCGAAGATCAAATTCGTGCCAAATATCCACATCTGTTTACAAACACCACTCGCCGGCATCAACTAAATCTCAGACGATATTTTCCTTTCTTTTAAGGGAGGGAGACTAATAATCCCCCGCAATTTCATCATGTAATTATCCTCTATTAAATTAGATGCCTGTAATATCCATCTATTATAAAATAATACCACTTTTACAAGGAAATTTTTGCTTTTCTCATTATGCAACGTAACTTGCATCTCAAAGTAAACGAGCTCACACAACCTTCTACAATTCCCCCCCCCCATCTCTATCTATTTTACAATCATGTAAACATCCAATATGTCAGGATCTATATCTAATATCATATTTCACCAAGTACACTTTTAAAAATTTTTTATCCATTTACGAACTTTTCAAAACGTTATATCAAAAACAAGCATTAAACATTAACGTTTATAACAAACACCCGAATTATATGTAAGTATGACAAATAAAATAAATATTCACCCTTTAAAGCATGTGTACAAGTATCAATACATAACATTTGAATATCTTTTCTCTCCTAAATCAAGTTATAACTTTCTAAAGCTCAATGTACAAGTCAATAATGCAAGAAAGTCAAATTAGGTCATTTTACCTCCTAAATCACTTGGGTTTCTTACCGCCACTTTAGTACAAGGTACAACCTACTTAATGCACTGAATTTTAAACCTAAACAGAAACCCTAATTCGATCCAAAACCTTAATCACAACCCTAAACCCTAAAAACAAAACCCTAAACCCTAATTTCACTTTCAACTAAAAGCTAAACCCTAAACCTAAAACTAAGCCCTAAACCTTAATCCTAAGCCCTAATGTCAATCCTAACATTAATCCTAAACCTTAAACTATCCTAAACCCTAACCCTAACTCAAATTTTAAGTCAAAAACCCTAACCCGAAAGCAAAACAAACCCGGCACCCCTTTTTATCCATTTTTTACCCATTTTACACCTAAGCTAGCGACCAAGCACCTCAAGCACCTCTATGACATCACCAAGCAGCCTCCCAAGTAGCTTACAAGCACCTCCATCATCACCCTTAAGCTCTAAGGCTTCTAGAAACCCTTGACACCCTTATGGCAGCCGTGACCTCTTCCACACCTTCCACCTTGCCTAGCTATTTTTCTATCTCACTATACTCATCACATAACATTCCTTAGTCACCATCTACAGCTCATAACCCTTATCCATCAAGAAAACTTGGCCACCAAGGGTTTTCAACCCTATAAATAGCCGAATTCCACACCCGTTTCAAATCACACATCAAATTTCATCATATACAACAATGGAGTCTTAACTCAGACCATGGAGGATCAAGTGAAGTCCCTAAGCTCAGAATAGTAACCGATAAGAAAAGAAAAAACCAAGTCTTGAAGCCATTTCTAGGCGTAACGAGTCATAAAAACCCATTTGACCCATTTTAGCACAATAAGCCTAAGATCTTGTTTCCATAAGCTTATATTATTCTGTATTAGTAATGTTCATAAATACTCTTAAGATCATATTGACTCTTGTTTGATACTTTGAATTCCTCAACTCCATGTGTTTTTTTTATAACATCCTAAAAAAAAAGCATCCCGTTTTGATTTTTAGAGCTAATGAATCCTTTTTCTAAACTTTTGTTTACAATATAACAATCTTAATTTAGCTTATTCTTAAAAAGCTATACGCCAACGGGGAATGGGGCCAAGTCACATATTGGAAACCTAAAAAATAGAGTAGGCGTTAGCTTGAGTGGGAGTGGCTATAGTTGACTCGTTGAGCTGACAATAGTTATAGCCTTAAAGCGGCGCATCATAAGCGTGATGTATATTACATCAGGGGTGCGCGGATTTTCTGTCACTGTACATGAGTAGTCAATGAACTACAACTGACAGTACGGCTGAAAATGGTCATATCCTAAAGTAACTTAAGGACCTATTTGCGAAGTTTCAAAGTAAAGGTTTAAATTATATAACTTTATATAAATAAAGACTAAAGTCATAAAAGTTTATAACCAAGGGTATATATTGCCATTTTGCAAACTTGAACATATAAAATATTATATTTTTATATAAATTAAAAAATATATTCAATATTATAAAACTCGATTTTAATTAAAACCCGACACATTTATCGTTATTAATCATAAATCGATGCATTATTTCGTCATATATTTATACAGAATTAACATCAACCTACTTTTGAAGAACTTAAAATCGTATCGTTAATCAAGTGAATAGGAACTTTCATCTGAAAGGGTTTCATTAGAGTCTTTATTTTTGACGAGTTGCTGGTTTACGATTTAAAGTACCCTGGCTCCTCAAACCGATCCTACATGGCCCCTGATATGATAGCCTAAACAGCCATACATATTTCCATAATTTGAATAAATCAAGGATATACGTTAAACTTTATGAATGGTTTGAAACATAAACTATCACAACTTAACTTGACATATCAACCCCAGGTTTGCTGACAACGCCGTCTTTCACTTGATTACTTTTCCTCAATCAGATTTCCTATACTGTTAAGGTAAGTTCATAGCCTCACTTTTAAATCTTCTATTTCATAAACCCGTGAGGGGGATACATGCTATAAACCATTATACCAGTGTAATTGTTAAATGTATGATATCTTGATATAATATTGCATCTGTGTTTCTAATCCCTTTATGCCAAAAGACCACCCACCATCATAGACCATTATCACTTCGAGTAAACGTGAATATTTGAATATGCTAAATGGATGACGAATCCCGTTTGTGTTAGCCGTCAAGGTAACCAAACGCACTATATTTGAACTCATATAATTCAATTACCGTTCCACATGGGGGCCATTATCTTTAATAATATTCATGATATGAAATATACACAATCATTTGAGTGCCATGAGCATTAACGCAATAATTCCTGTTTTTCATAATATTTTAACTCGTTGCAAGTATTACACTTAGTGTGTATAACAACGTAACCCACTCTTAATGATGACTTGTATCACACTATTTTATTATAAACCTATGAATTTCACTCACACATTGTGTTGACCTTTTTAGCATTGTTATCATCAGTAACTGAACATCGTATGGCACGGAGTGACACGACTTAAAGATGCTAAACGTTTTTCATTCAAACTTTATGTTTTTCATGTAGATTTTTGGGACCTCTGTTTGTAAAACCGCTGATGAATAATGAAGGAAAAACTTATCTTTTAAAAACATCTCTTTCAAGTCATTTTCTATGATTATGACTGTTGTACTATGAAATAATACCTCAGATTAGCTTCCGCTGCTATATGTCAAAAATGGGGGTGTTATATATAGCGAGGACGTCCCTTCCCTATCCCGCAAAAACCCTGCCAATACCAGGAATGTACCCCCGCTGCTTGCCTCGGCGAACCATGGCCATGATCTCGTCTTTGGTGTAGGGCACACCCGATGGCGTATTGGGGCCTAGATCCTTAAGCCTCAGCATCTCCTCTTATGTAGTGACAAAAACACAAGATAGCTAGTATATTAGTCGGGTTACTACATTATGTCTCGACAAATCATTAAAGTGCGTGTTTTGAAACAATACTTACATATAAAATTTGCTCCTCGTCCCACAAGAATACGCCGTCAATAGTATGTGTATCAAAGTAGGTCTGGATCAGGGACGGGTACTCTCGAGTCGCGGAGCTCTCCATTTGTACATACACACATATATAAGATGAAACAAATTAAAAACGACAAATCACAACACACTAAAGCGTATAATGAGCTATATATATGTAAATTAATTATAATGTTTATTACCTGCATATCTTGGAGGACAGCAAGTGACCGTGATCCCTACCGGCATATGACTGTGCTCTTTACCTGGTTTCGAGCATTTTGAGCGGCTCAGGCAAGGTTCTTAGGATCAAGCTAAAAGGCAATCTACTTATCCTAATCTGTCGGTGTGATGTTCGGCGGATGTCGGGATCTGATGCCTTCCTCATTAGGCGTCCTACCGGATTTAAGAACCCAATGCTCATGCTTCAACGCCGACTTGTTGTCGGTGTAGATCTTGGCCAATTGTTACTCGATACCCACAAATCTCTTTTCAAGGTCCTATAATAATGCAATTAAAGATAGTCGTTAATATATATCAGAATTTAAACATACACATGTCACACCCCGCCTAGGCAGAAACACGAGGCGTAACATCATGGATATCATCACAACACAATGGTGTCTACTATAGAGAAATCTAAATGAAGGAAATAATCAAATGGACACTATGTGTCATGACAATACCCAACACAAGATAAAGGAGTCTTGCATTACTAAAGTAATGTCGTACACGAAACAAAATAATCCAAATACTAATAATCTCCAACAAACAAGTATCAAGAAAAACAATTTTCATAAATGAAAAGACTGGAAAAGACAACTCCACAAGCAATGCCTAGGGTCTCTCTAGACACTCTTCTTAACATCCTTTTTATCATCACGATACTCACCTGAAAATGATGCTTAAAAACGTCAACATAAAGTTGGTGAGAGTCATAGGTTTAAGACACGATATAAAATCCAAACTGCACATTACTGTGATAATAAAGAAAACATTGCAGGACAATAAATGACCTATCATACAGGCTAGCATGCACAACCAATCCAATCTAATACAATCCACTTACATTATTTCCCAGTCATGATTTTATAAGACGTCTCAATCGAACCAAGGTCCCTGTCATACCCCTTAGCCCCCTTTCGTGGATACTCTTAAAGTAACCATCCTGCCCGCTAGGCCACAGTACCTTCCACTAAACAGACCATGGATGCCCGTAGGTGATCCCCCCTGACTTAGTTCATAATTCTCAATATCACATCACAAAACATGTAGCACATAACATACAATAGTCACATATAGTCCGTGCATCTTTGACAACACATTATCACAGTAATCAAAAACATTTCCAAACACTTTGCATCATTTTCACCCCAATAAATCATAAGAAAAGAGGGGCTATGAAACTTACCTAAAGCACAAGCAGCTTTTAAACAATATTCCCACAAGCTACACAATACAAACACAAATGTGTTACATGCGACCAAGCTAAAAGCTCATGTCCATGTAACACTTATATGATGGATTGTATAATGGTGTTAAGTAACTATCAGGGGTAACCCGGACACCATGCCCTTAAATAACCAACTGCTTTTCTCCTTACACTAGTTTTCTTGTTATTTTACTAAATTGCAAATTTTATCATGACTTTACGTACTCTAAACCGTACTTAATTACCGCTCATAATTTTAGACCAAAAATCACCCATTGCTCATTTATGATTATATTAACTTCCTTTGGATTCCAAAAGCCATTTTACATGCACAACGACTCCTATGAAATTCAAACTTCAAAAAAGTCCCATTTCCGAGGCTGATTTCACACTAAAAGTTTGGGACTTATTTAACCATAAACTTAGACAAAAATCAGAAGGTGTCCAGTCTGGTTTCTCCATATACAGATGAACTGATCTACTGTAGAAGGGCTAAGCTCAATTCGAATTTTAAGTTTAGGGTTTTTTAACCCTACAAACATGACCTAAATCTGTCCCGCATTTACTGTTTTGACACTTTTTATGGTCAACATATTTGAATACTCCCGACCTTAAAACTTTCAAGGCCGGATTTTTCTGGAAAGTAAATTCCAATGAGGAAATACCGTTTAGAGGTCTAAACATAAAAAAAACTATTACCATCATGGAGATAACACTCAGAAACAAACTAAATTCTGCTTAATCCAAAATCAAGATTTTATCGCAAAATCAACCTAACAATTGCTGATCATGACCCAAATCAGGCTAATCATTCTGACATCATTAAATATCATTAATATACATTATTTTATGTGAACCCTAGATCCATCATAAATGAGAGTACATAATTAAAAGAATAAACAAGGAAGAAGAACATACCTAACGATCTTTCTTGAATTAACACGATCTAACACCTAGATTTCTTGATCAAATTTTTTGTCTTCCTTAGGGTTTTGGGACTCAAGTTCACGGCAACAAGAAGAAAAAAAGATGGCCCAAGTTGAATTATATAACTAGATTCTTTGAGTCGCTAGCCCAACTGCAAATAAGTCTAATTTTTTTTCTTAAACGCCTAAACCGACGCACCCTTAATAATAATATATAATTATATATATATATAATATATATATATATTGTATATATATATATAATATAATATATATATTTATATATATATATATACGTATAAATTTATATATTAATTTTTAATTAACTAATTTTACTTGTATTACTTTAAGTTTTTATAAAGACCTAAGCTAATTTTGATTAAACCTTTTTAACTTAATCTACTTACTATCCTTTCTAAAAAATAACTTTCATTTTACGAACCACTTTCTATTTTTAGAAAAGTTCGCCACAAACTTCAATCTTTCACTCACTTCATTTCATTTCTAAAAATGCCACAATTCTCATAACTCTTATCACTAAATCATCCAACTATTACGTAGCTACATGCAATCCGCCATTCCTTTCCTTTTAACACTATACGTGAACAAATGGAATACTCGTAATCAACCAAACATACTCAAAACTGAGATGCCCATACACACAAAATGATATCCATGCACATACTTAACTCACTTAGCAAACATACAATCACATAACACACACTTAAACACATAAAATGAGCTCTTAGCCATACTTAATAGTATAAACTAACCTGCTCAAATCTTGGTTGTCACAACACACAACACGACACTAGCTTAACGAAAGTTCAGAAAATAAAATTATATCTATAATTTATTTCCCTTATCTAAAAAGTTATATTAATGGTTCTTGGCAAAATTTAAAAGTGTTTTTTTCATGATTAAGTGTTATATAATATTTGAACAAATGTTAGAAAGAACATTGTATAAGGCTGTAACAAGATATTATTAACCATGCGTTGCGGTGTGAGAAAAAACATTTATTTTGTATTGTAGCGAATAAACTTTATTAATTATGATCGTTTTTTCTTATTATACCGTAACTCTAAGTATTACGTATACATATCAATAAGAACTCAACAGCGCTAAAATACTAAAGGCTTGGCAAGAATATAATCATTAAATAATACCCACTAACAACACCCCAGTACCCACACTTGGATCCAGAGGACGCAAAATCCCTAATCCATCCGAAACTCATCAATCATGCAAAACACGAACCTATCCAGTAGCAACCTCATCCAAACAAAATACGAACTCTTCCACTAATTCTATCATTATTGGATTTGAATCATTTTGCACGTAACCCGGTCTGTAAGCATTGAATGGTTAAAGAATACCAATTTCTGTAAGCATAACTTTATAAACGTAACCCGGTCTATCTTTAACAATACAATAGTTGCATTTCATTATGATTAGACAAAATTTGCAACACACGTCATTCTCTTTGGAAAAAATAGAAGTCTTTTACTTTACGCTACGTAAATAAAATTATGCGGTTGACATTAATCGTACAATATTTTGCATCTTCTTGATTAGAGCTTGCTTGAGCTGCAAGCCAGATGTTTCTCGAAGATTAGGGGTGATATGAAATAAGACAAAGAACACGTTTGGGTTAGACGGGGCGCAGGGTAAGACCCTGGGAACCGACTCCGACGTGAGAATAAGTCATTCGTGTATTTAAGTATGAGTTTTAGAGAGAGAAAGTAGAGATGGGGTGAAGAACAAACCTAAAAGGAAAAATGCATGAGGTTTTATAGTAAACCCCAAAAGACCTAAAAGATTTTCTAAATGTCATATCTAGAGTGGTTGTGGTAAGTATTGTCTCAACAGCCAATGAGGTACACCATAAAGAAACCAGTCTGATGTGTTATGTTTTTTTCTCGAAGCATAAGGCATCAGACTCTGTCTAGATTTCGCAACGCTTTTTGGCGGGCTTGAGTACATTCAACATCTAAATGGTCATTATCGAATACTAATATATCCTTTACCAAAGATGTCTTGAGTACAGATGAGGTGTCAGTTTATACATTATTTGGGTCATTTAACCCCGTTAAATCAGCAAATATGCCCAGTTTATGTGCTTAAATCGTTTGATTTTTCAGGTTTTTTTAGCACTTGGATGGCAGTTGTAGGAAATACACGTGACCTTGGCTTATTGAGAAGAAACGTACAAGACTAATGACTCGACACCAGAACCATGAAATTTATTCATTTAGAGCCTATGAGACGGCTTCGCAACCAAAAATCGAACGGCGTCCATGACATTCATGGTGACGGCGTGAGAGATTCAGCGACATCTCAACTGGCCTGACTTTAAAGTGGATCTAAACCATCCTGCCTAAGTTATTTTGAGGGCTGCTTGTTTTCTCCTTTACCATCATGTCTTTTTATCATCAACCCCCTTCAATCTTACCATGACGTCATTACTAACACCGTGTTATTGTTCCATGTTAGCTCCAATCATGTAGTCCGGCATTCTTCCCATATACACATACATCTCCAATCAGAACCTAAGGACTGCTGTTCTAACTATGAGTGTCCTTGGGTAGATCCCCCCGTTCCTGGTTTGGATCTAGGACTTATACCTACCTAACACCTTTGACTTCAGATCGTCGTGGAAATTAATAGGTTTTGGTATAGATTCGAACATAAAACCATTTTCTCTGACATTGTTATTTTCAAATACGCCCCATACACATGTGCTTTCGAGACTTCGAAATTGTTTTAGCACTAGGAAAGAGTTGCACTTAGAGTCTTAGGTATACCTTCTTCTATATCATATTTTTAATTACAATTTTCTCACCCTTTATTTTAAATAATTAAACACTTAGTAGTTGAAATACCATTGATTAACAATTTGACATAAAAATTCCATGGAAAAAATATAACCACGATATGCATGAATTCAAGATTTCCAATAGCTCCCCTTCACAGTATATGTGGGATACCAATATTTATTAAAGCTTGACATTGAATGAAAATTTATATGACACCACAAAATGTTAAGACGGAGTGAGATGCCTATGAAACCAATGTCATTATTAATTGACATTAAGTTTCCACATTTTAATTCACAAAATGTGTTTTTGGATACATAAAATTGACATGTAATGAATGTACCCAACACATTAAAAGCTTGTTTTAAAAAGCTCCCCTCAAGAAATTGATTCACATCAATGACATGCTACGTACTACAATTCTGAAAAATTATTCAAGAAGGAGTGTATGAACACGCAATTTTAACAATACCGACTTGTTATTGTAAAAGACATAAATTAAATTGTAGACAATTTGACATGAAATTCTTTTGAAAATAATGTTCAACATTTTAAAAACAAATAGAAGACTTCTCATCTATTTTAGAGAAAGCGCACTGAAGCGTACACTTCCTATTACATTCGGACCGAGTTATGCACTGAAATATACATAGTCATGGAGAAAATTTTAGAAATGACATGTTTTAAAGCATTTTGAAACTCTCGCTCCTGAACTTCATTTACATGCCCTGTCTATGTTAATCAACAATTCTAGGGTACTCTATATTATCGATTCCAAAGAGACATGTCGCGAAGTTTCTTTTGGTATGTTTTGAAATTTTTCTGTTTTATATTTTTGTTTTTCTAGGTTTTATATTTTTGTAGGTTTCTTTTGTGTTGGTTTTTATATTTTGTATTTTCTTTTTCAAAAATTTTTTTTAAAATCAAAATAAAGAGAAAAAAATATTTACAATCAAGTTCCATCACAGTGACAGATGTTGCTAGAGTTGAAGTAGAGAAGTTGATCAGTTGTTGTTGACAGTTTTATATCGATGCCATCAGCATAGTTAACAGCGGAAGACTTTAAAACACTTGATTTTCTCGCATTGAAATATTCGTCGAACAAAGGACCGAATAGCACATCCAGCTCATTTGACGTTGTTACTGTCTCAGCTGCTTGATGAACTTCTGTTGACATTATGGTGCGAGGCTTGAACCGTTTTGTTCAAACGTCGTTTGACAATGAGGTTCGAGGCTTGATCTGTTGTAATCAAACGTCATTTGACATTGAGGATCGATGCCTGAACTGTTATGAACAGACATCATTTGACTGAGATCGAGGCCTGAAACGTCTGTAACAGACGTCATTAGAGGCAATTCGTCAAGTAACATAATTTTCAACTATCATTCTTTTCCTTGTTAAATACCCCTGAAGCCTTTGACTGAGTAGAATACCCTACAAAAATATACATGCATCACCTTTTCCTTCATATCAAACTTTCACCATCTCTGATATGTAGCATAGAGAACCAAAGATTGAAAGAAAGACTGACGGTTTCCGGCAATTGATGAATGATAAGGTGTTTCTCATGTCGAGAATTACAAGTGAACGGTTTTGGAGTAAAACAGTTTTTCAATTGCTTCACCCAGAAGAACAGAGAACATACGGCTCTAGCATGATCGTAAGCAGCCTCAACAAGAGTACGTCCCGCGCTTCCGACACGCCGTTTTGTTCAGGTGTCGAGCAGTTGACGTTTCGTGTCTTATTCCGTTTTCACTTTTGCAAAGGTATGCATGAAGAGAATTTATAAGAAATTCCGTACTTTGCCAGTTCGAACTATTGTCACTAGCATGAAGTCCTTCTTTGTACAAGTGTGAGGAAATCAATGAGAACTCCAGTGTTTCATCTTGACCTCAAGAATGGGTCCAAGTATATCGGGAAGTAGCATCAACCCTGTACAAGAACAATTCTTATTCCATTAAGCTTTCTACCCGCATTGGAACGACATAGTCCCATGTGTAGAAGTGAACCGTCGTTAGAGCTCGGGGTAGTCCTTAGTGTGAAAGAACTTTCTTTTGCTTTCCCCCCCCCTATATTTTTGGGGTTGTCCCAACTCACAAGAAGAACACAAATGATCTTTGACGAATTTTAATTTTGGAAGGTGCCTCACAATATTATTCTTTGAAAGCAAGTTCATGGTGTCGAAGTTTAAATGAGATAGACACGATGCCATAACCAAGCTTGAAGACGATTTGCATTTAGCCGATTAAGCAAATTGGATTGGAGAAGTGAGTCTTGAAGAGAAATGGAATACAAATCTGTGCACGAGAACCTGTTGAGAAGACATTTCCCTCAAATCACGGATGAACAGTAAGACTTTCGAAAAACCACCTCCAAAGCCGCAACACAGAATTGACCAACAGAATAAATTGTGATTAAGCCCTTCGATGTAATAAACCCTTTTGATAGTAATAGCACCTTGAACCAATCTCCATAACCAAGAATTGGTGCAATTTGATCATTTCCAAACTTCACCGTGCCCAGAAATTTCTCCACAAAAATTAGTTAGAAGCTTGAGATTGTCCGTACATGTGCATTGAGCACCAGATTCCCTACGATGAATAGAATTATCTCGACGAGCTGCAAAAAATTAGAAGACAATGGAGAATTGATACAGTGGAACACCTAGGAGATCTTATGGTCCAAAAAATTAGCAGTTCTAGCTGCATTTCCTAGACATACTAAAGCGTTTGGTTAACATTTCCTTTTTGAGACTTAGGTTTTCCATTTGGTATTCCAGATGGGTATACTTAGGAAACCGACCAACAGCATGTCTTATCTACTTGCTCATATACCTTCCTTGTATGTTTCTATGATTTCTTGACAGTGGAGTCGGTTACAACGGTTTTTCTTACTGGATTCTTCTCCCATTGGTTCACAATATCTTGGTACTTTAGTCGAACAGGCATACCAGTTTGGTTGTCTAGTCCTAGAATTCACGCCATTTATATAATAATGTAGAACACACAAATCATGATTTGTCATTCAGCACACACTTTCAACAAGTTACACAGACAAGTTAAACATTCGAGTCTGAGCACATTCAAACTTCATTATACCAGTTTACAGACGTTTTATTGTTTTGAAAAAACTTAAACTTCCTACGTGGTCTTCTACTTCATCTTCTTCCTTGACGTATTGTTAGACATGACTCTATCCTTCCAGATGATTGCTCCTTAAGCTTGGTCTGCTAACATAGTATTGGGAATTAACTCCTGTAAGAAAGCACACACGTTTGTTAGGTTTCCCTAATGTCTTGATGCAAAGGAGGTGTTCTAGTTTGATTATCTTTGTCCTTTATACATTCCTGGTGCGATCACATTTGAGTTCTTGACAATTGGCAACCTATTCTGAGCAAATCTGTGCAGCGACTGGATTTGAAAAATCATTTGACCACATTTTGTTTTAACTGTTTCCCGTTTACTTTGCGTAAACTTTCTTTGCAAGAAATCTGAAAAAATAGGATGTTTACCTAAAATGGATTGTCTTTGACTTTAAAAGCATTCGGTTGTCGAATAACCGATGATTTTTCAAACTTAGTTTCCACAGATTTTCCTTTCATCTTTTCTATGAGTTTCTTCAACTCACTTATTGCAATTCCTTTGTCTTGTAATTAGCCTTTCAGTCTTGAATTTCAAAAACTGTTCAGTTTCTTCAATACGTTTGACCTTGATTTCTTTTGAAGATTGTCTTGTTTTAATCTTTTCTTTACAATTTTAAATCAAGTTCAAGAATAATAGGCATGTTTTCTGAAGGATTTCAAAATTCTTTGACATTGTTTAACTCATTGAAAGCACTTTTTCAAGACGTTCACACTTTCCCAGGTTTCTCCGTAAGTCACATTGCAAATCAATGAATTCATCTAAGTCTGTGTATATTCAAGTATCGCATTCATGTGATCACATAGTAATATACCCTTGAAAGACGGTCGATTCATTTAAAAACTGTGTTATTTTGATTTTCCATTTGAGACTTAAGATTATCTACCTCAGTCTTCAAGAGAATTAACAATTTCAAATCAGCAAACCATTTTCCTCTTTCAAAAACAAGGAAATCTATCTAATCCACATTGATTTTACTAATTTGGGGGCCAAATTTCCTCTATTGTGGTTTTGAATGAAAGGATCGATGTTTACCAAATTTATGTTCTTTTGAGCGATTGTTTGTTTGCAACGTCCACTCCATCAAAATTCGTTCAACACTCTTTTTAATCTTGAAAAGTTTCCACTTTAGAGCTTTTACAACTTTTGATCACAATAAAGGATTCATCCATTCGTTTTTCTAACAAAGTTTGATTGTATACGAAAAGAACTCTTTGGAAAATTCTATTAGAAGATGTATGACACATCTTTGACGTTTTTGGAAAATGGTGTTGTTCAGCCGACTTTTCCCGTTGTGGAACGAACCAATCATAAAGATTATTCAACTGAGCATAATCAAACGGTCTGATTAAATCGCTTAATTTTGATCGACGTTCTTTATCAAACGAATCGTTAGTCAGAATCAGGGGCTAACATCAACGCAAGATATATCATTGTAGCAAACCTATATCAACAGAGGAGTATTCGCTCTTTGAAGCTTTGTTGAGGAACGTCAGTGTTTTGCAAAACTCTATTTACAATTCGATAAGCATATTCATTGTTGAACAGATTGGCCGTTTTATATACATATCATTCAAAACCTTACTTTGTTTTCTAAAGCAATGACTTTATCAAGTTCCTTGTCTTCACGATTTTTGTAAGCTTAATCTGAGCCTCTTTTACTGTGACATTATGGAGAGGTTACTTGATGTGAACAAAGCACCTTTTTCATATCCGAAATCGTTTGATTTAAATCATTTATCGGTGAGTAGATGCATCGATGATTTTTTTCAAAATCGATTTGTATGACCTTAAATCCACTTTTGCCTTTGCACAATCAATTTCCACCTTTGACGCAATAATTCCATCCATAAAACTTTATCAAGTTTTCACGCTGGAACTTCTTAAGGTCTTTGAACATCAACTATCAGTCGTGGACAGTGCATTGTTTGCTCTTTGAAATGTATTTGATGATTCTAAACTTTTTATTCTTAGTTTTGAAATCTTCATTTCACCTTTCAATTATCACTAACTCCTTGTTTTAGATTCCAAAATTTATTCGGTTTTTGCTGTCACAATTTTCACATTTTAGTTCGAATAAAGAAGCAAGCAATCACGTTCTTGATCAGATGATAGGTTTCATCCTGGTCATCCTGAGCTCTATCATAACATATATCCGATGAATCAATAGTGATATTGGTGTCACCTTGTTCCGCCAGATATATGTCATTACTAGATTCAGGTTGCTCAGGATGTTCATTTTCCATGGCAAACACATTATAGTTGTCATTATTGTTTTGTACCTTATGCATTGGCTCATCATCAAAGATTGGTCCAGAATTGTCAACTGAATCTGGAGTAACCTCTTGAAGTTGTGCCATGTACATATAATGTGCTTCCAATTCCTGTTCTTCAGACTCATCATCAGTATCATCCTTCCAATCAGCTTGTTCTGCATTCAACTGAACCCCAGCTTCCTCTTGTTTACACAATAACATCTTTTCCTTGTGATAAGCTGCATCCTTTACTCGTTTTGGTTTCTGACATTCCCTTATACATGCCCATATTCCTTGCGTTATAACACAGAATCCCAGACTTCTGCCACCGGAGTACCTACATTTTTCCCCTAGCCCCAACAACATTAACTGCCCTCTGAGGATCATACCCAGTTCGCTGTTGATTCTTAGAGAATTTTCTGATTAGCTCGACTGGTGTTTGATGAAGTTCTAAGGTTGTTGTTGGTAGGTTTGTAGATTTTCTTGAACGAAAGAGAAATTAAAGCCATGAGTTTGTCAATCTCCTTTTCCTTTGACATTTCCTCATCTTCAGTAACCGTAGCAGGTTCTGGATCATAAGTAGGAGCAGAAGAGGTAACAATTGCTTTTCCTCTGTTTCTGGTAGACTGTTGCGATCTGGTGGAGGAATATTGAGTGTTTTGAGTAGGATGGTTTTGATGATGGTAAACTGGTTGTTGTTGAGCAACAAGTGCAAGTGGATTAGCAGTACGTGCTAGTCTTTCAGCTCTTATCTCATTGACTTCATTCTGGTGTTGCTTCAGGATGTCATAAAGTTTGTGATAGGAGACAGTCTTCAGCTCTTGACTCTGCTTAACAAGTGTCACAAACCTTTGCCATTCTGGTTGTAGTTGAAGTAAGAACTGGACATTCACTTGATGATTAGTAACATGACACTGATTTCGGACAAGCTCATTCATCATCTTGTAAAACCGTGAGTAATACGATTCAAGTGATTCACCATCCCGTGATGTGAATTTTCCAAACTCCCAATATAAATTGGTTTCAAGATCTTGAACATTGATTGATTCACCTTGTTTCAACCTTTCAATGGCTTTCCACATTTCACATGCATTCGGACAAGCATCAACTGTGGAGTAGATATCGTTATCTATCCCTGTGAGAATGATCTGAACGGCTTCAGCTTCAGCATTCAGTTGATCGCGTATGTCTTGTGAAACATTCTTATAGTTCTCCATATACCTTTCTGTAGTTGTTTCAGAACTACCTTCAGCAACTGGAACTGTCTTCTCAGCCCATTGATACGTGTATGGTGGATTTTGGAGACAATAGTGGATGAGTTCACTGTTAGGTTTGGTGTCAATGTATCTCTTGATTCTGGATTTCCACTGAACGTAATTACCTGGTGCTAACATTGGTGGACGATCTTTGCTACCCGCTTCCATGATAGCATTATGAAGAGCATTCGATGATTGAGTTTGCAAATTGGTATTTGAATTTAACATTTTGATGAAGTTGTGAATGGATATCGGATCTTAAGTGTTATAAAGTGTTGATTGTATTGTGGTTTAGAATGAATGAAATTAACCTCCACGGGATTTTACAACTCTATGATTAAAACCGAGAAGAAAGTGAATTACTTGTCGGGATTTTACAAAATCAATAGAAAAACTATAAAAGTAGAATTGATTTGAAGTTTAGGTTGATGTTTGATTAGTTAATTAACGTTTTAAGTCCAAGGTTTATGAATAATTAAAGTCCAAAGTCCAAGGTCCAATGAAACAAGGTTTGAAAAATTCGAAATTCTCAAACAGCTGCTAAACCGCCAGATACAGAGACTAAACCGCTGTTAAATTTTCTAGCAAACCGCTGGCTAAAAGATCTGGTAAACCGCTGTCTATTAAATTAATCAAACCGCCATGAGAGAATTTATCAAACCGCTACTTAAATAAATAAATCAAACCCCCGTTAATAAATTTCTACCAAACCACCGCCTAAAATTTATACCCAAACCGCCGCTTAATCTGTTTGAACAAACCGCCAGGAGAAAAATCAAACCGCCGGCTAAAATTTTTGCCAAACCGCCGCGTATTTTGAATTTTGGCAGAGTAACTTTTCTTTTGGTCTAAGAAATAAGCAAACTGCCGTCAACCTGTATAAACCGCCGCAAGGAAAAAAAACCGCCGGCTCAAACAAATTAAGCAAACTGCCGCGTAATTTGTCAAACCGTCGTTAGATGAAGTTAAAAACAAGGACGCTGTCACTTTCGTACTTTTTAGATTTTTGCTAAAACTACAAAAATGTCCTTATCTTACTGCAAACTGCCACCAATTAACTAAAATAAAAAAAATCAGACCGCCACTTAGATGCAAATACAAAATAAGCTAAAAAACTTCAAATAAGCTACTGTGATCTTCAAATGAAACATAAAAGAACCACGTTTTGCTTGTGAATCTTCAAGAAATGAAGCAACCTGCCACTTAGAACTAATTAATAAGACGACTTCAATAAGCTTAAATAATCTGCCTAAAAGCTTATTTACCACATGAAATGGCTACAAGATAAGCTATAGAAAGAGTAGAGCTAGGAAAGGAACAGGCTTAACAAACTAAACACCAAAAATCAAATGAAACGTGGGCTTTTAGATCAAAAAAGCACACGTTTTGTAGCTTTTTACCATAAATCAACCACTAAACACCCCTTGGCGAGTGATACCACATGTTATCCCACGATATAATCCAATCAAAACTTATAAATAAGCACCAATAAGCTAGAAAATAAGATGGAATCTTAGAGAGAGAAAGTAGAGAGAGAAACAAGAAGATAAGATTAGATTAGAGAGAGTTTGTAAGTTACAAATGAGAGCATGTGCAACTAACACCCTCTCTATGTGAGGAGAGGGTTCTATTTATATCCAAGCCTTCTTGTAGACGAATGGGCTTATTAAGTTGGGTCAGGCTTGGCTAAACTTGGGCTTAGAGCCCGAAACACGGACAACATTAGATTACAATCCAAGCCCGTTGAACCCGACTAGCCTATTACAATACAAGACCTAGTTTGACTTTCTAAGACCGATAACATTCTTGTTTGACTTTAATATAATTAAGGCTAACAATAAATATTAGGAGTTTTTCATAAAAGCCATATTTTTGTCTTTTAGTCAGATATCAAAATAATAATATATTATTATTTTGTCTTTTTGCCGAGTTTTTAAAAACTAGCTCGTGTCAAGATTATAAGTATGAATTTCAGTTCATTTATTGAGCTTAAGTATAATCGTTTATTAATTATGAATTAGTGTTTGATAAAATAGTAATTTCGTCCTTTTTGCCGAATTGTAACTAAAGTAAGTTTTTCACAACATTTTTCTAAGTATATGGTATTTATAAAAATTTCGGCATGACCCGTTTGTTTATAAATGTTTCCCAAGGTTTTTAATCTAATTTCCAACATTTTTCCCTCAAAGAAATCAATTTCTGAAAAAATGCCAAAACCTCATATTCTCACTGATGAGGTATAGTCTCCCTGGAGCTTCCGAAGAAGAAATATAGCTTAGATACTCCTGCCAAACTAGCACGGGCTCAAACTAAATAAACACTCTAGAGAAGCTGACCTGTCGAAGGACATGTCAGGTCCGAAGTCACCGATAGAACTCCGGAGGAGCTGATATGTCAAAGGACATATCAGGTTCGGAGTTATTATCTCCGTCCTAATGCAGCGGTGTCAAAGGACAACACGACAAAGGTATAGTCCTTGTGAAGGACCACAGTCCTTGGAATGATACGTAGCTGACAAATCGTACCAAGAGAGATCCCCACGGTTATGTCTTGTAGCGAATCCCAAATAGTATAAAGGGAGAGCTTATTTCCCCAAGAAGATACACACAACACCTACTCCGGACCATACTTTAAATATTCTCCGCATTTATCTCATATCACCATACTTACTCTTACACCAGACTTGGTCCCGGATTCATACCCCGAGGCGAGCTAACGATGTTCTTTCTTATTTTCTGCTAGGAGACGAGGGACTAAGCTCCGGAGGAACCAAGCTAATCTTGATATTCATTACCGCTGAAGTAATTTTACTAAGCCTAAGTACCTCACGTAAATTTACCTCAACATTTGGCGCCATCTGTGGGACCCGGCATTCTAATCTACCCAAAGAAGAAAACCAAAGAAGGCATGGTTGACTCGTAGCCTATGGAGGAGGAATTTCAGGGAGCGGTAACAAGGGACGTGGGAACGGAAACCCATGAGGGACCCACTAAAGCAGTCTTGCAACGCAAAAACCCCTTCCCCTTCTTCGACCTTCATAAAAGAAAACATTGATGTATTAAGAACCATGATCAAGGAACATGACCAACAAGCCAATATGAAGGCTACACCAAGAAAGCTCACCTACGTTGGTATGTGCTTAATTACACATACCATTTTCCATTAAAACCAAACATAAATGACCAAAAACGTACCAAAAATACATTTTATTTGTATGTTTTCACTTATATTATGTAGGAAACGGATATCTGACAAAAGGACGAAAAATCAAGCAAAGACGGACAAAACCGAGCACGGAATGAAGAGCGTGAAAAAAGCCAAAAGTCAACAAAAGTCAAAGTCAACCCCGACAAAGCCGAAGCCGAAAATGAAGAAATACTTAATGGGACCACCCGTACCCATTTAATGGGTTGGGTCAGCCCATTAAGGTATTATATGAAGACTTATTAAGCCTTGAAGTATAAAAAGCCTAACTCCTTTTATATACTTAACCGGCTCAAACTAAATAAGTAATGGCCCAAATCCATACTTAACTGTCGTAACCCTTCTATACCTTTCCATCAACTGCCGTTAGTCCTTTAAGGACTAACCGTGCAACAACACAACATAACTTGAGGGTTCACAATTGCCAAATCTCCTAAACCTTTTACACCGCAAGGACTTTCCATGAAATCAAACCATACAAAATAGGGGATCAAAACTGCCAAAACCCCAAACCTTCACCCTGCTCATATTATACCACAATTCCCGCCAAAACCCTTTTGGCACTATTCCTCTGTCACTCTCACCCTCAAACCTTGTACCATCAAACAAAACATCACTTTCAGTCACACCCCCACTTAACTTCACTTCATATGACTACAAATTCACGCTGGCAATCCCATGAGTCCTAATTCGACAAGGAAAGAAGACAAAGGATTAATGGTTGAGATCGAAGACCTTGGGGACAAAGAAAAATTGATGGCTTAGATTGATTTTGGATCTCTCTCACACAACAAGCACACCAGCTGAAGCTCTCACAGAAGAAGCACAACATGAAGAGCCAAGATTTAGAATTCGTAGTATAAGTAGAAGTCAATGTAGCTCATTTGTAGTCCTTGGTCTTGTTTTTTGAACTAATTAGACCAATTTATTACTGTCATTTTAATTACTGTCATTTAAATTCAAGCATTGTAATTTTTTTCAAGTTAATGAAATTTTAAGCTTTCCTTTAAATATTGTCATTTACCTTACATTGTCCTTAAAATACTATTTTTTAAGCTCTTATATAAGCTCTTGATTCATTCAAATCTTATTTAAAAGTTTGTTTACATTTCCTGTCTTAAAAATCAAAAATACCAAAAATTACAAAAAAAGAATCTGTCAAAAATCAATAGAGCATGGTGTATAGTGGATGGCCATGGTTTAGAGCTTCTTGGGAAGCACATAGGTTGGTTTTGAACTGATTTAGGTCTTTAAATCATATTCAAAAGCTTGGACACTTATGAGTTTTTCTTATTTGTCATTTTAGCTTATTATTGTTTATCTGCATATTTATTGCTTATTACTGCTTATTCTTGCTTAATATGTTGATTTATGCCTATTTATGCTTACTTATTGCTTTCATGTCCTTTATTTAAGTTTTTCTTTAAAACTGTCTTTAATAGCTTATAATCTGCCAAATTCTTGTTTTCTTATTGTTGTTGCTTATTTTTGTGTTTTAATCACTTATTTGTCTTCATTTTACCTTTTTCTTAATCTGTTTTAAGTTTCTTAAGTTTTCTAAGTCTGTTTTTAAGCTTAAAGTGTTTTTAAACTTCTAAAGGGTTGTTTGGTTTAAGAACCAAAGTGGGTCAATTTGAGTATAAAACTGTTTTGGGTCAGTGTGCCTACTTTACCAAGACTTTTTAAGTTGGTTTTAGCTGTTTTTAAAAGTTCTTAAGGGGTAGAACCAAGTTTTGAGGTATTTGGTACAAATTCTTTAAACTTCTGTTTTTAAAATCCTTCAGAACTATTTCATTTGATTTGTGTTCTAAAAAGTGTTTTAAGGTTGCTTTTAGGTTCCTTTTAAAGTGTAAAATGCAGTAGTATAAGAGTCACTCAAGTTTTCATTTGTCAATTTTGTTTCAAGTACAAGATCTGTCTAAGTCCATTTTCAAAGTCCAAAATCCATTTTTCATTTACAAATTTAAATGAGTTATAGTTAGTGTTAGGGTCTGATTTTTCTTGCACAAGTAGTTTGTAGTATAGATTTTGTCTGTTTAAGCTCATTTTGCATTTTAATATTATTTTTCTAGCTTAAAATTAGGCCTGCAAAAGCTGCTTTGTCTTTGAAAAATCCAAAAAAAATCAACAGCTGATGAGTGCAACCAGCACTTTTCATTTGACTTTTCCCTAGCTTATTTGATTTTCAAACCACTTTTTCTTTGCTAAGTTAGATAGCCCATAGGATAAGCTTTTTAGTTATATAAGTTGTATAGCCATAATGATCCACTTAAGGACTTAAAAATAAGCCCAAAAGTGTCCCTTAGGCTGTTTGTTTACTAGTTTTTGGCCAAAGTGCTTATTGACTTTTTTTAGCCTTTCTGCTTATCTTTTCTTGCTTATTTTAGTTCCCAAGTTCTTATTAGGTGTAGGTTGATATCTGTTTTTGCTTATCTTGTTTTATTTTAGCTTATTAAGTCTACAAAATGCTTAACAGTTTTCCTTTTATAGTCATTAAGTTAAAATAGCTTCTGTCAGCTTATTCAGCTCATTTATGTGCTTATTTTAAGTTTTCTCAAAAAGTTTCTTTTTTAAAGTTGGTTTATTTTGCTCATTTTACAAGTTTTAAAAAAGAAAATTAAAAAAAATGTTTGATAAAAAGGAGAGGCCATGGGGGTCGAACCCATGACCTCCCCTTTCACACACACTCGTCCCACCACACACACACACTAACCATCAGCACCAGTAGGGCTATCTGTTAGCCCTACAACTTACCTTTCTTTTATACTCTTTTTCCTTTTTAAGCACTCAGCCCAATTTTGCTTATTACCAGCTTATTCCAATAAGCTGGTAAGCTCAATTTATTTTTCTTAGATTAAGCACTTTCCAAGCTACTTTTTAGATTTTTTTTAGATTTTTCCCATTAAGTTTAGTATTTTTAATGAATTTTTCTTTTTAAAACTATTTTTAAATCATAAAAAATAAAATAAAAGTCAAAATTTTTTTTAGAATTTGGGACTTACGAAAATTAGGACTTAGGAAAATTAGGACTTAGGAAAATTTTCTTTTACCATTTAGGACTTAGGAAAATTAGATTTGATTTCGTAGGGTTAAAATTTTATAATTTGGTTTTTTAAAGAACGGGATTTGGTCCCGTTCTCGTTTTTCTTTGTTTTTTCACCTTAATTGCTTTCATTTTAGGGTTTCCTTTATTTGTTCTTGCATTTTAGTCACTTAGGATTTATAAAAATTTAAATAATCATTTTAGGATTAAATTTTGATAATTTAGGTTTTAAGTCGCTTTTTTTAGGATTCCCGTTATCGTTTTAGGGTTTTAGCTCTTATAGCTTTCGTTTTTAGTTTGCCTTACTTATTTTTCCCGTAGTTTTAGAAATAAAATCCAATCAAATCTTGTTCCATTCAAGCATCAAATTTCAAACCGACTTTCGACTTTCCATTGCACGCCTCGTCGGGAAACAACCGGGTAGGTTTTTAGGGTTTTTGCTTTGGATAAAAGTAAAAATCTTTTCAAAAGCCTCACGGAATTCTTATCTTATACTATAATTGATATTATCCTTATATGTATTTATATTATATATTTATATATACTAAAGGATTGCAATCAAAATGGCGCCGCTGCCGGGGAGAGGTGTAGCGATTTTTACGGGAATGTTTGAGTTCGAGCCTTAAAGATCCTTTCTTCGGAAAGTTTATTTTCGTTCTTATAAAAATATAAAAATCCAAAATATTTTTTTATTCTTATTTTTTTTCCTTTTCTTTTATAAATATTAAAAATACCAAAAATATTTTTCTTTCTTATTTTTTAATTTCCTTATATATTATTTGAAAAGGCTAAAAATATTCTTCTTTATCCTCTTATCCGATTAATTCTTTCTTCTTATCCTCTATATCGTTTAATTCTAATGACGTCATTTTACCAACCTAGTTGCTACGGGTGTGGAGGTCTTTTAGACGGTTCGATTTGTCGACAATATAATTGCGAAAGGTGTGGAAATATGCTTTATAAAGGAATTTGTTTTCATTGTAAATATGATACACATCCGAATTCTCTCAGTTTTTCCGACTACCCTCCACAACCCCAGTACGAGATGAATATTTGTGAGTTATGTGGAAACGATGATCAGTATGGTTACGATTGTCTACCTCAAGTTCCGTTTGTTTACAATCAGAACCCGTGTTTCGATCAAAACTTCGATAATAATTTTCCACTAACTTTATTGAATTTTTCACAACAAAATCTTGTTTGTGAAAACTGCAGGGGTCCTCATGCGACTTTTCAATGTCAACCAATGAATCAAAGTTTCTATGATTCTAATTCTTTCGGTTTTGACCAAATTAAACCCCCACATCATTTCATCAATAATCTAAATCAGTTTAATAATAAGCTTTATAAAATGATGGAAGCTTATATGGAAAGAATGAAACAACAACATGAGCAGGAGGCTTTACTTGCAGCTCAGAGAGAGCAAGAATTACTTGCCCAAAAGCAAGTAGCTAAAGAAGAGGAAGAACTTTCACCGAACTCCGTCTTTTGTCAGCATATTGAAGAAATATGCGGCACAAAAGTTTGTGAAGAGCAAAAGCAAAAGATGAAAGATACGATGCTAGAATTGCTTGAAGATTGTCGACAAAAAGCCCTTTTATGTATTCATAATAATGTTGAAGATCTAATTGAAAGTGCTCTTAATTCTAAACTTCCCTTGATTAATTTGAATTCTCAATGTCTCGATAAAGAAAAGCAGGAAGTTATGAATATCGAAAAGCGGGCAGCTAAACGTCAAACTCGTATTACACCATGTTTAAAGAATTTTAAAGTTATTATTCCTTTGAATAAAACGCCTCAAATTTCTTTAGTTAATGTAATCACACCCGACTTACCGATCGTGGAGCCTGATAACTCTCTAAGTATGGGGGACGAGCATCTTAGCACTATTCCGGAAATGGAATCGAATGAAGTAATAAATTCTAGTGTTGAGAACTTTGTCCCAATCCCAAGTGAGTCCGAGGGTATTTTTGACGATACGTGTGATGTGCCCATTTATGAAGATTCTTCTACTTTTGATGTTTAAAAGAACATGTTGAGATTTTCTCTGATTCTAATGATGATTCTACTTTGAATGATGACGATTCTTTCTCTTTTGACGACATCGATTATGTTGAGGCATCACCTCCCGATTCTGAGCTCGTCGGCTTAGAGGAGGTGAAGGATTTTCACACGGAAGATGGAGAAATTGAGGACGATATTCTTCGTGAAAAATTATCGAAAATCAATCTTCTCATTGATAAGATCGAATCAATTAATTCTAATCCACCTCTATCTTCTGATTTTGTGACCAAGTCTCCCTTCACATTTTTTAACTTTTTCTTAGAGGAGACTAACACCTTTGATAATTCTTTAACCGAATCTGAAACTTTCTGCTTTGATTTGGAAGAGAATAGTAGTGGTAGTACCACTACTCTTTCTAATTATTCTCTTCCAAATTATGAAGCTTTCTATCTCGATGACGATCATATTGAAGAGAAGAGTAGTGGCAGTACCACTACTCATACCGATTTTTATCAATATGATTCGTTTATCTTTGATCTTTCGATCCATCCGTTTCCACCTGCCGATAAGAGTGACTTTTATCATGAGGAGTTCGTCGGTGAACTCGCTCACATCATATCTCCATCGGAG